>CABHPQ010166585.1:0-22584 GCA_902168405.1 Peromyscus aztecus
AATGTGTCTCCTAGACGTGACTTTAGAGTTATCCTTTAGAAATGATGTTTATACCACTGACACCCGAACATCCAGGTGGATTATAGTACAACTCACAATCATTAAGATGGAACCAACCCAATGCTTATCAACAGATGAATGGATAAGAGAACATGGCATATGTACACAGGAGAGTTTATTCAGCTATAAATAAGAATGAAATTGTGTCATTTGTAGGAAAATGGAACTGGAGATTAACATGGTGGTAAAATTATGTGGACTCGGAAAGATAAATATCACATTCTCTAACACTTGGAATATAGATTACTGTAATTGGTTAATTGGAAGAAAGCTTTTCAGGTCAGTACCCACAGGTCAGAACCCAAAAAGAGGCCAAATGATGGGCACTAAGTAACTGTCTGATGGATTTGGAGACTACCAAAGTATCTGGTCCTTCAAAGTATCTTTCCTAAAAGAACAGTCAGTCACCGTATCCCAGACTGATGTTCTTGCCACGTGAATCATCTCTCCACCTCCCAAGAATACAGTTCCTGGAATTCACCCTGGTAAAATGTAACTGTCTTATTAGTAACTTTTCCCACTGCTACCACAACACTCCTGACAGAAAAAAACTTAGAAGATTAAGGATTTCTCTTTGTTTCACTGTGAGAGAGTATGGTCCATCAGGTAGGGAAGGCACAGCAATAGAAACATGAGGCTGGGTGCTCACAGAAGATCAGATTAGGAAGGCAAGGGAAAATGCATTCTGGAGCTCGGTTAGCTATCTCTTTTGACCTCTTTCCTTCAGTCTGGGCCTTCAGCCCAAGAAGTGGTCACACTCACTTCAGGTGGGTCTTCCTTTCTTCAGTTACACACCTCTCTGGGAACACTTGCATAAACACGGCCAGAAGTGTGTCTCCTAGGGGACTGGGGACTGGAAATGTATTTGAGTTGATAATGAAGGTTAACTACCAGGCTGTCTTTGTGCAGGGGACTAGTAACCACTGGCAAATCAGAGGGATGATGCTATCCTTGAAAGAGCACAGGTTGATCTTGACCAAGCTCCATCCAAGTGTTCTCTCAAAGCAATCATAAAGTCCAGCTCACCAGAGTGTGGAAGGCACAGCAGCAGGAGACTCTAACTTCCCTGTTCTGTGTAATAAAGGAGGTGAAATCCAAACTGACCATGATTCTTTCTATGAATTCTGTCAGCAAAACTTCCTAATTTAGATAGCTGTACCCTGAAAACCAAAAGCAGTGCTGCTGAAGCAGACAGGAAGGTGAGTAGGTGTTCAAGGGGGCATGGAGAAAATGCAGGAGGCTGAGACATCCTAAGGAGGGTCATCAGCGTTAGGGCTTCTCACCTCTAAGATCGGCTTCCCAAAGAAGCATGCCATGCATTGCATCATGTTCCTAAGCTGATCTTAATTCCCTCTCCAAACCTCTAATTTTTCATCTCCACACAAGAACATCATGATTTGTTTTCTAGAACTGCTGAGAATCATAACCTCAGCAACATTTTTATAAAGCGGTGCTATGTGGTTCTTCTTCCACGCTTCCTGAACACACAGTAAGGAAAGGTAGGGTTCTTCCTGATCGTTAAAGCATCACAAAATGAGACTGAGTGGAGAAGATGCACATGAGTAGTAGGCTTCCTGTTACAACAAAGGCAGATTTTTTTTATCTTTTCCATAGGAAACATCTCTAGAAGGAAAGAAGAAAGGTGAAGCTAGTTTAAAAAAGAATAAATGTTTCTCTGCTCAACAATTATTATCTGGGGACAAAGGTACTTTCATAATTTAAGTGACTTTCTATACTTCTGCATCACTACCTTTATATGTCTATGAATGAATTAATATTCAGTGGATCAATATCCCCCAAATCAATCCCGTAGCCTTTAAGTAGCGCCCACTCTCTCTTTTAGCTTTGGACAGCTTCAGTATCAGCAAGTGCGATCTAGCTGAGAAACTGACAGTGTTCCTAAATTGAAAGTTTGCTTTCACCAAGTTCTTCTCTTCATTATCAGGTTCCCACCCTGTTTCATCACAGCCCCACAGGCCAGAATTCTCCCAAACTAGATGAGCTGAATTGTAAAATCACTCAGTGAAAACCGAAAGCCTAAAATAAATTGAGATGATTCATTCTAGAGTCCCTTGCTGTTTCAGGCCTCCTGGACAGGCTTCCCAGCCCCGAGGAGCCATAGTGACCCCGACATGACTTCTTGATTTGTGAGCTCAGAGAGACCCAGTCAGCCCCGCGCTAGATTCATGGGAGATGTAATGAGGCAGAGGTGACAAGGAGGGGAAAGTCACCACACCACCGTGAACTTCTACTCATCAGTTCATCCACTGTTGTTATTGTTTTTAGATAACTAGTGTGACCGTGTGCTTAGAGGCCTCCCAAGGCAGATTGCTGAGAATCGCGGAATGAATAACTCGTTGTGCCAGGGATAAAATTTAGGAGAATAAATATAGATGAAGTCACTCATTTCTTGAGAAGTGAATTATAAGTAACAGATCAAGAAATGTCTGACCACACAAGCTGAGCTGTAAGGTCAACGTCATGACCAGTGCAAAGTAAACATCTGGCCACCAGCTTGGAGGACAAGCCTTCAGAGTCAACCCAGCAGTGCCAACAAAATTTGACTATTTTTATCCACATTAGCAGAAGAATCATCACCTGGCCAAGGATACAAAATGAAAAGAAAAAAAAAAAGACTAGACTAAGATGCTGGCCACTGAAAAATGACCAGCACGAGCCCTAACTAAGAAATGCATGCTATGTCATGGGAGCATGTGTGTTTGACCACAGATGTGACTGTAAGCCATCAAGACTCAAATTTCACAGCATGATTTAAAATAAAATGATTTAAATGGCACGCTACTGAGATGGAACAATCATCTGAAGATAACAATGTTGGGAAGTGGAAGTCAAAAATCATCCTTTGTGTTTGTGAAGTATACCCACAATACACCAGGAACCAGAGCATGAGTTGACCTTGTCAACACAACAGTATAGCTAATATCTGTACTATTTTTACAGTGCCAGTAGTGAATACAAAGTACTGTGGGGTGCATTTATTAGGTTGTGTAACTTAAACCAACTCTGCCTTACTTCAACCAAATTCTGGTGCTGGTTAAAGGTCAAGCATTCTGTCTTTCAAGTCAGTTAAAAAGCCAAGGCCTTAGTTCAACAGGCCTCTTACAGCCGTGGTCCTCACCTTCTTTATAGCATCTAAAAGATGAGGAGAACGTGCCCATTTGAAGTTACTCCCCTTTCTAGAAATAGCCCTAGTAATGAGACCTTAGGCTCTGTCTACACACTGTGGAGCCTGCATCCTTACCCAAGCAGGCCTCTTCTATTACCTTACCTCAGGCAGGTAATAATCATTGGATGAATATGCTAAAACTGATGTGAATGAACTAATTATCTGATTGATCCATTAGTACAAATCTAAGTCCATGAATTTTTGGATCCTTATCTGGTTGTTAGGGGATTTTTGATGTTTGGGGTTGTTAATTTCATGTTAGGTTTTGGAAGAATGAAGCTGTCAGTTAAATTCTAGCTACACAAAGCAGCATATAAATCACACTACAAAAAATAGTGTCCTATGGATAGATTTGCAATAGTAGCATTTTGTTTGATGACTTTCAATTCTTAAGAACATTGATCTTTTGATTTTAAATACTTTAAGGAGGTTCTTCCAATAACATTGTACAATGCTTTTCAAAAACCATGGGGGCAGGAGCGATTGACCAGCAGTTAAGAGCTCTTTCAGAGAACTGGAGTTCAGGACCCAGCAACCATGTCCAGAAGTTCACAATTGCCTGTAACTCCAGCTCCAGGACATCCACTGGCCTCTGGTGCCACCTACACACATGTGTGCATACACACGCACAGACAGGCATATGTACATGCATACACATAAATAAAAATAAATCTTTTTAAAGATAAACATGGCCAGCATTTTAGTTGGCAAGCAGAAGGTTTAACCATTGCTTGAACAGCCTTGTGTTCATTGGCCTCCTGTGATAGACACAGTTCTTCATCTGCCCTTTGTTTAATTCATGGTCTTCCATCATGCTTATAAACTATACCTGACCCAACACAGAGCCAATGTAATACCACACAGAGAGCATGAGAAGAACAGATAAGTCTGCTTGCTGGATACAGATCCAGCTAATGAGCAGCAATTGTGAGCAGAAGCTTTTCTATGAAGACATAATATTGTTTAGTGGAGGAACCTGTGTGCCGTACAGTGAGACTGGTGCTTGCTTATCAGAGACTTCAGGTAAATCTAATAGTTGTCTTAGTCATCACTGAAGATATGCTCAAGACACAAGAGCCGGATTCACTGTTTGGTCTCTGTGAAAGGCAGCAGCAGTAGAGTGCTGGGGAGAATGGCATCATCAGTTGTACTTGGATATGAAAATGGCAATGTTTGACTTTTTTGGAAGCTGTGTTAGGCAGAATTCTCTAAAGGATCACAACCAATAGAATGAGGATTCATTGGACTGACCTATGTGATGGGGGATGGGTATCAGCAATGTCTATCTGCATGTTGCAGAAGAGAATCTGGCAGACACTCAGTCGGGAAAGCTGGACACCAACAGTGCCAACCTGGTGCTAAAAGCCTAGCTGCTCCCAGGCTAGTATTGGCACTTGGCCTGCACTGGAAGGTAAAGGAGCTGGAGTCTGGTGTTGGTAGCAACAGATACACTCAGAAGCACCAGCAAAGACAAGCTTGCGTGTTGTTTTTCCTAGCACCTCTTTACACCTGTATTGCCGTTAGGAAGGTGCAACCCATGTGAAGAGCTTGCCGTAGTTAATTCTCTAGAAAAGCTCTAAGAGACACAGCCAGAGCTGTTGACAATTGAGACCAACTGTCACAAAGACCTCAAGTAGACCAGCTTCATCCCAGTCTCGAGCAGGGCCCCTATTCTGAAGAGATAGGAGAGTATCAGAACACAAGTTCACAGTCTCCCAACTGGAAGTGATTTAGCAATATCTGTGACATTTTCACTTTACAAAACTTGGGCTAGGTAGGGAGAATAGTGGTAGTAACTATACTACAATACCTCAGGCAACCCCTGTGTGTCCACCTCAGCCAAGGTTGAGGAGGCTTGTTTTAGTGGAACAAAGACATTTACAGAAACACCACTGAATGTTGGTAACATAGAAACATCAGCAGTTCTCCATCCAGGTTGTTGCGACCTACAACACCCAGAGAAATACTTAGACTGTGTGTGACCTAGGGCAGAGCACAAAAATCCAACTTGTGGTTGATGCAGATTCTGGGGTAATTCTATGTTGTTATATTAATCCCTCTCCCGATGAGAATCAAAATGCCTTTCAAAGGTATCATTCCCAGGAGAGAAGGAGCTGGGAGATAGCGGGACCCCCATTCCACAGGTAAGAAAACAGGAGCTGCACAAACATCATTTCCTAAAGGTTATTCTGTAAATCAAATTCAGAGTTCAAGAAACAAAGAGGCAAGGTATTGGGGAGGATTCTAGAAGAATTCAAAATCATGAAGAAGGCTTTTGGCTGTGTGCCACTTGAAAGGATTTGTCCATTACCTGAGCCCCTGGTGTCAATAAAAAAAAAAATAGATCTTCTATACTGTACAGAGTCCCCAAGATCCCCTGAATTTCCCCTGCCTCCAAGCCAAAGAGCCCTCACCTGACAAACCGAATTCCTAAAACAATCCTGCAGGTGTTGAAACTGTCAGAGGACTTAATGGACTGCAGACGCAAGCTGGTTGTTCTCTGACATAGTCGCCACAGTGAGAAAGGAAGCTAGAACCTGTCTTTATCTGCTGTCAATCTATTATCTGCATGGAGCTCCATCCAGTTAATCACCTCAGTATGCATTATATAGAAACCAGAGATGAAATGTCAGCCTGTGCATCTAATTGTTTTCATGCACCTTATGGGAAAACAACCTTTCTGCTCCCCCTCAGAACCAGCATTGATTGACACTTTCGTCATTTCACCATAGAAATCTTGATGGAGATGCTTTTGACGATCCAGTAATGCTCTCAAAGGAAGTGCGATTCGGGCTGGCTCCTCAGGGATCACAGAGGATCCATAGCAACTCTGTGGACTTGGTAATAGGTAATCAGGGCTTTCTGTGGGGGCTCCATCACTTGTATTTACTCACAAGGTGAGAGCATTCTCCCCAAATCATGAAGATGTACATGTCTGTGCTTTGATCCCAGAAAATAAAAAGAGAAGCCCAGTCGAAAGAGGAAAGACATATCCTTAGTGTCAAATAAAGTGAAGGGGTTGCTTTCTCCAGGCAATTCCTGAACTGCATTGTCTGTCTTCAGGGACACAATGATGAAATGCTAACATGATAACAGACTTTGTCGTTGAACTTAGCAACCTATTGGACTAGGAATTCCCCTTAAAATATATCCCACAGCAAATATCCATTTCTGTGAAGAATTTCAGCTATGAACTGGGACTGCTTTACAGTCCCTTAGATAGCCCAGCTGTTCACCATGGCAGTGTTATCAAGAATTCTCTACACTTCTTAAACAGATTCTCTCTATACTTCTTACAGGGAAAAATCACATTAAAAGCTGCCCTTGAGTCCCCGCAGGAGTAATCAGTCTTCTCATTTTCTTCTTGGAGGACAATGATTTTTTTTAATTGTCTAGTACAAGGAGAAAAGAACGCCTGTGCTCCTAAGTCGTGTTGTGTTCCGTTCTGCACACACAAGAAAGCTGTGAGGGTCTGGGAAACAGCTCTACGGATTCCTCCTACAGAGCACGTGAGTTAGGTTCTCAGCATCTCCAGCAGTACAGCCTGTAACTTTAGCTCCAGAGACGCTCATGTCTCTGGTCTCCTCAGGCACCTTCATGCCTGTGCATACACCCACATACACTCACATACACATAATCAAAGTTAAAATGGATTTTTAAGGTATGTGTGGAATACAGGAGCACTTGAGAGGACTTAGATTCAGTTCCTACACCCTCACTGTGGCTAACAACTATCTGTAACTCCAGTTACAGGGGCTCCAGTATCTCTTCTGGACTCC
The DNA here is from genome assembly GCA_902168405.1 of Peromyscus aztecus. NCBI lineage: Eukaryota > Metazoa > Chordata > Mammalia > Rodentia > Cricetidae > Peromyscus > Peromyscus aztecus. The sequence goes on from CABHPQ010166585.1 coordinate 7,027, forward strand.
ACAGGCTCTTGCGTACACATGGTGCATACACACTCTCAAGCATACACACATACACATAAAAATAAAATAAAAAATATTTTCGAAGCTATGAATGTGCAAAGCCACTGTTGATATGAAACTCAAGTCAGAAAAATCTAAATTTTCTGTCTGTTTTGTGCTTTTCTCTTTCTTTAGTTTGTGGGGTTTTGTTTGTTTGTTTGTTTTGTTTTGTTTTTCCACAAAGTCTTGCTATGTAGCCAATGCTGGCCTCAGACTCTCAGGTCTGCCTCAGCTCCCCTCCTGAGTGCCAGGGTGACAAGTCTCTAGTGAGACCTAGTTAAAAATCTCATACTTCTAGTTGATTCTGTGTTCAAAATGATCCATATAATGTTATTGGTAACAGTAATGACTGTTAACTACATAAATTAAATGAGGTGAATGGCAAATGAGATCCCCAATGACATCTGAAATCAAAGTTTATTTTCAGTTGAACATAGCCATGCTTACTGTGAACCCAGCCTTCGGGAACCTGAGGCTGGAGAATTGCTGTGAATTCAAGGTCAGACTGTGCTACATAGTGAGTTCAGTCCCAGGCTAGGAAAGAGAGTTAAACCTCTTCTCAAAAACACTGCAGGGGATTCTCCCCTGAGCCCCTCAAACCAAGTCCCTGATGTGAAGAAATTTATGTCTCTCCAACCAGTGTGGATGGATGGATGAATATCAGACTCCCACACTGCCTTGGGTTTTCCCTCCTTGTTTGAAACACACACACACACACACACACACACACACACACGCAATCCATTCAGGTTAAAAAGGCAGCTTTAATGCAGCTGTGACAGCCACAGCAGCTTGCTCCGGCCTCTGCTTAATCTGGGGCCTTGTTTAAAAGGGAGCTTTTCAATTTTAATTAAAATAAAGCGGGCCCTGGAAGACAACACAGCTCATCCAGCAAGGACCGTATGGGGCTTGTTCTCTGTAATTTCGCCCATCATGCTGCTGGTTGTTGCTTTTTTCCACAGCTCTTAAATGGTGTCTAAATTGACCAGTTCTGTTGCCAGGCAACGGACAGGACAATGCTAATAGAAGCTACTTAGGACACACTGTGAACAGCTTAGAAATAAAATTGTTTGACATGAAAGGCTCCGTGTCAGCAGCTAGGCGACTCTGTTAAAGGGTACACTGAGCAGGAGATGGTCCCGTGTCCTCCCTGACTCCTCTTAAAAATCTCTGCTAGAAAATGGATTTTGTCCTAAGAGTCTTGACAGCTTTTCCTATCAGGATCACTGGGGTTTTAACTCAACGTAGAGATAAAAAAAATCTCTATGTTGTGGTTTCCAAGCATCCGGAATAGACTTAATGCCCAAGCAAATGAGTCTCTCTCTCTCTCTCTCTCTCTCTCTCTCTCTCTCTCTCTCTCTCTCTCTCTCTCTCTCTCTCCCCTCTCTCTCTCTTTCTCTCTCTCTCTCTCTTTCTCTCTCTCTCTTTCTCTCTCTCTCAACAAAGCCCTTTTCCTGTCATGAATAAATTGCAAATATTCTTGTGAATTTTCTAAGATTGTTAATTAAAATCCACTTGATTTAAGTGGCTTCTCCCATTTTGCTCTCACGAACCATAAATTATGGAGGAGGTCAAAGAATGAAAGGCAGTTTGACATGGAGGGGTTGATTCATCGCTTCAGAAAGAGTTTTATACCAGATGTGGCAGGAGCCGTAAATTAAATGCTAAATGTTATGTAGTATTATGCTTTCAGGAATATAAATTGTCTAAAATGCTATGCAGGTGGAATGATAAAGTATGAATCTACTCTCCTGGCAATTTAAAAAGGCCTTTAAAGCTGTCAGAGAGAAAATAAGCAGAAAAACAATCAAGAGGGGCCCCTCTGATGCCTCTGACAGCACGCCACTGACTTGGAGACTAACCCCCTCCTGTAATATTCTGGGTGGTGGTGTGTGGTGTGTGGTGGCGTGAGTGGGAATAACAGATAAAACAATTCTTTCATCTGGAAAACAGAAAATGAGAAGGGAAGAAATGCATCCTGGAGCTCTGCTCTCGTGACACAGAGACATGCATTCAAATCGTTACTTCTCATCCAGCCCTCTATAGATGACCCTGATTTGATTTATCAATTCTTACTTGAAAGCCACTCTGGACAGGACAGAAGTTGCCTAACTATACCGTGGCCATACTTGCTGCGTCTAAAATAATTGAAGATAGACACCGGACACATTTCAGGTGGATGAAAACCCAGAGCTGGAAATGAGAATGGTACTAAGTTTCACTAGGGGGCAGAAGCTGTTAGCGGAAGGACTCCACGTGGTGTACAAGGCCACATGCTCCTGTAGCGGAATGGTGGTGATGAAGGCAATGGCCGGCAGCTAAAGCCTTCGATTACAGTTCTCGGAACAGCTGTGAAAAGGATAATTGGAGAGATTCCTCTATACCTTTTCCTGTTCCTGCCCCACGCACCCCATTCCCCCTGCCCTAGCTCTCTTCTCCTCTGATGGCTAACACGGATTCTGCACTTGACAGAACCTGGGATCAACTAGGAAACAAAGCTCTTGTGAGGGAGATCTTAGAGTGTAGACTGGGTTAATTGAGAAGGAGAGACCAATCCTAACCATAGGTTGAACCATGCTCTAGGCTGAACAAGCATCCGGTCAGCACCCATCTCTCTTCGCTTCCTGACTCTGGGAGTGAGGTGTCAAGCCATCTCATTCTCTTGCCACGGTGACACCAAGCCATGATGAACGGTGCCCTCAGTCAACCAAAACAAACCCCTCCTTCCTTAAGTCGCTTTCATCAGGATATTTGTCATAGAAACAAAAAGAGTAACTGACCCCCCTCCCTGTGCAGGATCCAGAAACCATCTCATTCATCCCTCCTGGAACAAAGACATGACTCTTTAGCCTGTATCTACCAGACTGCAAAATCACCTCCCTGCCGCATGCAGCCAAGCACACATGTGGAAAGTCAGTAGACAAGCACCCTGGCATCCAGGTGAAAGGTCAGCCCCATTGACAGAAGCTCCACGGGGCTCCCATGTGCATATTCTCACAACTGCCTCATGAGGCATCTGTGCAAGCAAAGAAACAAATACGTCTGTTTCCCTCGGGTTCTTGGAATGTTCTTCACCATAGGCCTCGCTGGGCATGTTTGCTGCATGTACCTTGCTGGGTGCTGACTCGAGAGAGATATGAGTCAGCTGTGGGTCACACAGGAGGAACAATGTCACCTAGACTGAGAGGATGTGTGCGAAGGAGCTCTCTGATGAACATATAGTATGCTGAAAAAGGTTACCAGATTTGCCAAATTAAGAAAACCTAGTCAAACTTGAATTTCAGATAAGCAACAGATAATTTCTTCAAATAACTATGCCCAAATGCAATCCTGGGAATGCATTTACATTAAACAAGATTTTGGGGTGTGTGTGTGTGTGTGTGTGTGTGTGTGTGTGTGTGTGTGTTTTATATATATAAAGCATTCATTTTTAAAAATAAACTATTAAATTGTTTATCCAAATACATATTCAACTAGGGTATTCTATATTTCTCCTGCTGATTCTAGATTCCAGGCAATAATAGTTAACATAAGGTGATCACTCATTTAAATTAGAAATTGTTGTCAGCTTCTCAACAAAGAACATCTCCATCCATAACCACCATTGAGCCATAGTCCTAGTGCCAGGCTTCAGTTCTGCAGAGGACAGCAACTCTAGCCACCCCGCCACCACCACCAAGTCAGCAGGATTTTAGCTTAGCTAAAGCCTGGGGAAACAGGCATGGAGTTAACACAGTCTTTGAACAAAACTACTTAAAGCATACGACTTCTCTTGATAAGGTCATCAAGCCTTCCATCCCTGGAACAGTGTGGCAATAATTGAACAAACACAAAGGATAAGACTAGGCAGGGCCGGAGACAGTCTGTGCCCTCATACCTCTCAGCATCCCTGCAAAGGTCATTGCACTGAGCACATTTCTCTTCACTGTGTCCAAATACCTAACAGGGAAAAATTAAGGGAAGGAAGAAGAGTTTGTTTGAGTTCATGGTGTCAGAGCATTCACTTGAGAGGACATCACAATGAGGGCGGAGGGATGGCAGAGTACTTCTTCACCTCAAGAAGCGTGAGCGAGACCAGAAGAGGTCAGTGTACTATTTTGCTTCCTGTTGCTGGGGTAAAGCTATTACCAAAACCAGCTTTGAGAAGGAAAGAGTTTATTTAGCTCATGGTTTATAGTCCATCAGACTCAAGGCAGGAACCTGGAGGCAGGACCTGAAGTGGAGACCACAGAGAAATGCTGCTTACTAGTTTGCTCCCCGTGACTTGATCAGCCTGCTTGGTTGTACCACCACAGTGGGCTAAGCTTTCCTATATAAATAAATCATCAATCAAGAAGGTGTCCCCACAAATTTGCCCATAGGACAATCTGATAGTGGGGTTCCTTCTTCCCTAACTAGGTTTGTGTCAAATTGACAAACACTAACCAGCACAGCCAGGGACACATTACACTGACACTTTCTGGTGACCTACTTCCTACTCACCCTCTAAAGTTTCTAGAACTTTCCCCAAACAGCACCACCATCCAGAGGCCAAATGTTCAATACACGAGCCTATTGTGCATATTTCATACCAAACTATAGGTATTATGACAGGCTGTGTCTGACTGATGACCTTCTTTTGAATTCTGAAAATAAATGAAGTGGAATTATCCTAGACTGTATAAATATACTATTTCACTAATACCCAAGAAGCCCCATAAGGGCTGAAGCCACCAAAGAATTTCACAAAGTATTTTGGTATAAACTAATAAGGAAAAAAACTAACTTCCACTTGCAGACATGTAACTTCATTCCTCAAAATTTTTAACATAGACCTTCCAAGAGACCTAGAGATTCTATTCCAATGCTCTACTAAAACAATTAAGGCACAGCATGGCACAGTGGTGAAGTCTGTGAGTTCAGCACTTAGAGGCAAGAATGATTGTAGTGAGTCTGGGGCCATTTCTCCTCTTTCCCACATATAGCAGGAATCTTAAAAGTTCTTATTAATAAAATCAAACCTGAGGCCAGTTATTGGAGTGAATGCTGGAAAATCAGAGAAGCAGAACAAGCCACAGCTTCCTCACCTCGCCAGTTCCTTTGCTGATCCTGTTTCCTTTGACTGGAAGTCTCTGTGTCCTCATCCAGAATGGGTCTCAGCTGAACTGTGCTGCTCAAAGCCTAAAAGCGTAACCAGCCAAATGCTTCTAATTTCTGGTCTTCACGCCTTATATATCTTTCTCTTTCTGCCGTCACTCCCTGGGATTAAAGGCTCGCTTTCTGGAATTAAAGGCGTGTGTCACCAAGCCTGGCTGTTTCCAATGTGGCCTTGAACTCACAGAGATCCAGAGGGATTTCTACCTCTGAAATGCTAGGATTAAAGGTGTGAGTGCCACCATTTTCTAGCCTTTGTATCTAGTGGCTGTTCTGTCTCTGACCCCAGATAAGTTTATTAGGGTGCACAATATTTTGGGAAACACAATACCACCACACCCACACCAGGTGTCACACCCATATCTGACTGCCACCACAATGACATGGTCTCCCTATCAACAATCACAAAAGGAGAGACAGTTTTGATACAGCTAGAATATACATATCACACACACACACACAGCCCAAACCCACTGACAATCAGAAGGACAGGCCCCCAAGGCTGCACTGGCCTTTGTTCTGGGAGCTCTGAATGCCGTGGTAGTAGAGTGTAAGTGAGCTGTTCTGTCTGTGACTCCTGGAACCCTTGACCTTGACAGCATCTCATGCTCTTGGTTACATGTGCTAAGCTCCATTCTCCATGGTGACACATCACAGGGAGGACTATTGTCACTTTCTGACAAACTCTGCTCTGCTCTCCTTTCTCTCAAAGCACTCATTAAGAAGGATGGTGAGCTTTTCCTTCCTTCCTTTAAGAATTGCTGTTTCTGCATTTGCTTCCAGCCTCTGAATTACCTCTCCTAAGAGGACATCCTGGGTCCTTCTGAATAGAACTAGTGCTCAAGATCCATCTTTTGTATGAAAATGATCATTTTGTGAGGGTCACTTATAAAATCAATGACACAGGGCTGACAAGATACTAGACTTTTTTTCTCATTTCTTTTTCCGGATACATGTTTTACTAGGGTGTGTTTAACTGTTAGTCACAAAGAGTGTTTTCCATATTTCCCTTATATCGCAAAGATTTTCCCTATCTTCCTATCCTGCCTCATTTTCTCCCTCTGAGATTTGATCCTTAAATCTGAATGGTTGCTAAGCAGAACACCTGGCTTCTAGTAGCTTCTCCCATGCAGAATGGAGTGTTGACCATACCTACCCGGGGATCAAGGGTCTCAGCCTATCTAAGCAGGTGAAGGGTGCATTTGAAGCTGGAGCTTGGAGACCAAGGGCCATCATGAAAGGGAGGCCTGAAAAAGAGTATGTTATTACTTGAGACATGAAACCATATAAACCATAAGGCATGAAGTAGATTATCTTATTGTGGGTAGGATTGGCACCAAAAACAGCAGGTCCTCCTCACCACAGTGTGCCTGCTAACCCTGACTTCAGTAAATCATTAATGCTTAAGGCAAAATTTCCCCTGACTGCATCTGAGACTGTAAGTCTTTGCAGGCTGACAACACATGGGCTCAGTTGTTCTATCTACAGAGCATTGTAATCGGTTCTGCGTGGGTTCCTGTTGGATGAGGAAGTCATCTGGTCTTGTCAGATAGCTGTCACCATCTTACCTTTTGAGCTTAGGACTGAGCAGAGAGAACATGTCAACAGCTACATCCTGGTAAGCAGGAAGAAATCTGAGTGTGTATCACCTTACTCTTGTCAAAAAATAAAGGAAAATTGTCGGAACTGCTGATTGGTTTAGATATGGGACCTTCTTTTGGGAAGAACTTTACCTCTGCCCATAGTTTGAAGGTAAAAATGGTCTTGTAGTTAGGGTGCATGAATAAGGTTTATCTCTTGCTAGCTTCTTGAGTTCTTTTAGTGAGGGTAGGGAAGGCCCTCGGCACACATCAGAAAACACAAATGCCTCTGACAGTCCTGGAGTAAAATCTAAATCGCCAACTTGCTCTCAGAATATGCCTGTCCTTTGTACTAGGTTAGGGAAAGACTTGGGTTTAGTTTCACATCCTGGGTTATTGTGGGGAAAGGGCACACAGGCCCTTAAGACTTTTGGATTATAGACTTGATAGTCTTTTTTAAAAATATGTCTTCCCAGCTGTCATGAGTCATGAAGTCCCTTATTATACATTTTATCGGTTTCAGAGAAGAGTGTCTTATGGACCATGTTAGTCACATCCTTGTTGAATGACCCATTTCTTTTCTGTTCCTGTCTAAGACGAGCTTACACTTAATTTTGGAAACAAGGTTTCAGAGCCATGTCTGTAGCCTCAGAACATCACTGCAAGCTGCTACAGTCTGTAAGCATCCTGTCTGTCTCAGCTAGACTCTTTTCTTAATCAGAACTTTCCAAGACTGAAACTGACAGCAAGAAGAACCTTTTTATTGGGGAGGAGACTGGGGGCATTCCCGTCAACGCTGGTTTCTACACATATCTGTTTATTAGAAAGAGGTTCTAGAGTATCCATTAAGAAAGAGAACAAAGCCCCCACATTTTGGAGGCGACTTTCTTTCCTGTCAGTCAAGAATCACCAGAGGTGCCTGGCGGTCACTTGAGTGGGGCTTCTCTGGGGGCCCTCTGGCACCTCCATGTCTCAAGGGCAGCCATCCCTGGGGTCCCAAAAGGTTCATCCCCCTTCAGAGGATGAGACATCATTGCTTCCAGTGTTTGCCCTCTTTGCAGTGGGGCAAAGCTCTAGCCTCTAGGGCCTGTTACAGACAGTTCTTTATCCAGGCCCTAAGCTTCCCACAACAGTAGCATAGGTTTGCCCTGTAAAACCTCTTTTCAATCCGGGCTCTCTACAGAGGGAGCAGGTTATCATCTGCCTGAGGAAATGTACCTTTCCTGAATTAGTCCCCTGAAATATCAGCAGCAAGGGGGACAGGGATACTGCTCCACATTGCCACTCTCCCTAGCCTGAAGGAGTTCCCCTAGACTTGGATCCCAACTCAAGCTAACCCAAGATCCATGGCTTTGACACTAAACTTGTGTTCACGGAGCATGGTCAGTTATACTTGGCTCTAGAAAAACCAAAGCTGTTTTTTATCCCTTTCAAGGTGAGAACTGTATTTCAGTGTTGATATGTGAACCTGAATAAAGTATCCAGTGGGGTTGATAGTAGGGTTGCAAGGGAGTAGAGATGGTGAATATGTGTGTTCAGGCTGGTTTTTCTGTAAACATCCAATGCAACTTCCTGTCACTTCTTATCTGTGAGGAAGATCTAGTTATATTGAAGCAGAATAGAAAGGGAAGTAATATTAAGGAACCTGATAAGAAAGAGGAGCCCCTGGGGGGATACTTGCCAGCAGCTGAGGGGGAATTTCAGCACAGTCAATGTCTAGTCAAGGCCCTTTCTTTCCCAGTCATAAACCTGTTGTTTTCTAGAAAGTTCACCAGAAATTCCACTTAGGAGAAAGGACATGCACTAACTCCTTGTGCAGCCATGGTAGCGTCTGCTTTTACCTTACCGGATTATAACTCCATCTAAGGCGCTTCCAGAGACACCTCACACATCTCTTTTATCAGGAGAGAAAGAAAAGCTAAAAATAGTTTCTTAGTGACCTTGTGAGATTTAACCTGCAAGTCACTGAAATGGCTAATGATAAGACGGGTAATTGTTTACTCTCCCACAAGGACTCCATACCCAAACTCGGGTATGTCTTACTTTCCCCAGTAAGTTTTTCTTAGAAGCACATAACTCCATTTGGGTGGGTCTTACCTTCCTCTGAGTGGGTCTCCTTTTCTTAACCCAAATGCTTAACCCTATGGTAAAATATCTTTAATGAAATCACCAATTCTGCTTTGCTATAAACTGGCTAGACTGGAAATGCTTTTGAGTGTCAAAGCCACAGCAAGTTGACTAATACAACTGATGAAAACATCAGGTAGGTGGGGTCCAGAAAAGTGGGAAAATCTTACCTTATAGGCCTCAGGTGCCATCTGTCTTCATAATTAGCATTTTGGCTGTTGGGAAGCAGTGCTCTGTTTGTACATTCCAAAAGATCCACCTAATAGTCACAAGGATGTCAGGTCACATGCAGAGGTAGGCAATAAATGGCTACTAAGGGAGCTAAAGACTGCCCAAGATAACATGGCTCTGGACTAGTGACATTCCAAACTTTCTACAGTCACTGGAGTCCTAGACAACCTGTGGCCAGATGGATATGTCTTCTTTCCAGAAATTGCCATCCATACAAATTTGAGAGCATGCAAGGTGTACCAAGTCTTCTCTTTCATGGGGTATTTGTGTCTTCAAGTTTCATTCCAAAGAATGAATATTTAATACAGACTTGATAAGCAACAGAAGTTATTCCACAAGAAAGGATAAAAGCCTAGGGAACACTGTATTAAAATAGGTCCACAGGCAGGTGCTGCTAGTTTCTTCTCAGTTCAGTTTTGTGTACATAATACTCCCTCAACACAGCGAGACATGCTAAGAAGCCTGCTCACATCCCTTCCTCTCATCCTCTGTACCTATATCACAAGTGCAATAGGCTGTCATCATGGTTCTATCTTCCAGTCTGGTGATTTTAATGAACAACACAGAGTGTAGGACAACAAGCTGTGAGCTATAATGTCATCACTCACTCTTCTTTGTTTGTTTACTTTTTTGTTTTGTTTTTGCTGTCTTGGAACTCGATTAGTAAACCAGGCTGGCCTCGAACTCAGAAATCCACCTGCCTCTGCCTCCCAAGTGCTGGGATTAAAGGCATGTTCCACCATGCCCGGCGACCATGGTTCACTCTTATGTTGTGGTTGTTGCTGCCATCACAAACTTTGATTGTGATAATTTTCACAAAATTTTGGTAAAATTGGAATGGGGAGAGATGTGGAGAGAGGAGGAGAGGGAGGAGGGGGGAGAAGCAAGAAAAAGAGCGAAAGAGGCCTTAGACTTAGATTTTGACCCAGGCCAATCTAGGTTCTAAACACACACACACAAACACACACACATATGCAGACACTTTAAATGTTATATATAGTTATAACAAGATGTGGTTTTGTAATGTAGAAACGTGTCATGAGAATTTTAGTTGAAGAGACTGAACACACACTTAACTCTTCTTCCAGCCACGTTATACTTAAGCAATAATAAAAAGAATAAGCAAAAGAAAGTAGGAACAAAATTCTCAGAATAAAGTAGAAGGGTGAAGCTTCCCCATTCATTAGATCTAAGAAAAACTGATTGAGAGACTGTGAATCACTGTAGCTATCACAGACCTCCCAATACCAGGAGCACGTAGAGGAGATGCCAATTATACGAAGTTCATCCACTTGATGATACACAATCTATCTTTATAACTTGATGCTGTACTCTAGAGACCAATTCTAAACTAGCAGAGAAAATAGATGAGAAGCAACCTGATCACGGCCCAGATTTTTTAAACAAAATGGAAGTAGTGCCACCAGACCGCTCCAACAACAGGAACAAGGATGAGGCTGAACTAGGACAGCTGGAAATCAGTTGAATGGCCCTGCTTCTTGCCCCTCATCTGCTAGAAATCAGGAGACAGTGTCTTAGCTGGGCTTTCCACTGCTGTGAAGAGACAATGTGACCACATCAGCTCTGATAAAGGAAAACATTTAATTGGGGTAGCTCGCTTACAGTTCAGAAGTTTAGTCCATTATCATCATGGTGGGACATGGAAACATGGAGACAGGCAAGGTACTAAAGAAGGAGCTGAGAGTTCTTACATCTTGACCCACAGGCAACAGGAAGTGGTCTGTCCCACACCGGGCATAGCTTGAGCATATATGAGACCTCAAAACCCACCCCCATAGTGACACACTTCCTCCAACAAGACCACACCAACAAGGCCACACCTCCTAATAGTGTCACTCTCTATAGGCCAAGCATTTATATACATGAGTCTATGGGGGCCATACCTATTCAAACCACCACAGACAGGTTCTCTGGAAAGATGGAACACTGGTCCTCTAAACTTGTAGCTAAAAATAGGAAAAAACACTTCTTGTTTGGAATGTTGTGAATGAGTACAATGTGGGTGTGAATAAGTATACTGCAGGAATTCCGTCATGTTTTCCACTGTCTTTCTCTGACCACTGGTACTCATGCCTGTGGAGTTGTATAAGTTAGTTTTCTGTTACTATAATAGAATACTATGACCAATTCAATTTACATTTAAAAAAAGTTTATTTGGGTTTATTGTTCAAGAGGGATAAAAGACCATCATGGTGGGGAAGCATGGTGGCCAGAGCAGAGGCTGCGAATTCACAACCTCTGCAAGCATAAAGCTGAGAGATTAAATTGGGAGTAGATAAGGCTTTTTAGTCGGAAAGCCTGCCCCAGTAACATACTTCCTCCAGTAAAGCTGTACCTCTTATTTTTCCCAAACAGCACTACCAACTGGGGGCCAAGTGTTCGAATGCCTGAGACTGTGAAGGATATTTCTCATTCAAACCACCACACGTGTATAGGTTGGAAGAGTATCCTTTCAAAAAATCTCAGTATTCAAAAAGGAAGTTTTTAATCTAGTAGCACAAGGGATCTAAAAGATTGACCAGACAAGTCATTCTACAAAGACCACAATCCACAAGCCCCGCCTGTGTGCACAAGCTGCCATATTCTTGTTTTTTCCTCTAAGTGTAAACAGTGACGATCTCCAGATGTTGGAGGCAAACTCCTAAGATGAAAATCCAAGAAGGGCAGCCATTCCAAAAGAAAAATGGAAAATGAATTTAACAAGAAGAGAGTGTGATCTGGGAGACAAAGTAAAGCCTGAAATGTCCTCCCTCTAGAAGTTTCATTTGTCCAAAACTGCTGGACCTTGGGGGGAATAGAAGAGTGATTTATAGTAGAGATCTTAGGTCATGCCTTCTTAAGAGTTGTCAACCACATTTGCTCAACTGAGCCCTGAGAAACTCTAGGCAAGAAGGTGTGATTCAACTCAGCTATCAATATTCTGCAAATTATCGTAGTCTGTTACTAGGAGTAAACACTGCCCAGAACCTCACTGGAATGAGGCAACTGAAAACCCTGTGTTGGGGACTGTCTTGGCCTCTAGTTCATTTGCGTCTTCCTTCTGTTCATGTTCATCAATAGCATTTCACCAAAATAAGCTGTAACTGAATGTAATTAGAGGGGTCTACAAACACTCCTACTGGACTATGTCACCTGGCTTGTCTTTGGATTTGTTTCTAAACAGCTTTATGTTGGGATGGTATCAATCCATAAGTCTCATATTTTTTAGGTGAGGTAATAACATTGTGCCTGTGAGACAATGTCCTCTACCTCTTTTAAAGATTTCACTCTGGATGATAAGGAGGTGAGGCAGGGAGACGGGATGGTGTCTGGGGTTTGTTTTCAAATATTTCAGCAACACAAAGAGAAACAAACAAGGAATAGGGTAAGATAAAGCAAGCAAACTATTCCACAGTCATTGAAGCTGAGAGGTTTTGGTTGGGTGCATGGTATTTCCATGAACTTTTTTTCGGTATTTCCACAAATTTTTATGATAAAATGTTTATAAAAGTTCAGAAACAAAATGATTTCTACGATTTCTAACCTGTCCATTTTTTACTAGATACAAAACTTTTTAAATGTTCAGGCACATGAAATATTAAATCATTCACATTTCATGTCTTCTTGTAATTTCCCCAGGACTCTACCAAAGGAAAGTCATAATGAGAGAGAAAAATCAGGGAAAAGATGACCTTTGGATCTAGGAACAACACACTGAGGAATCAGGGGCAAAAAGAAGTCTCAGAATAAGATAAGAAATCAAATATAGCCCAGATAAGAGCAAGCCGGCATGTATTAAAGGATAAGTCTTCAGAAGAGAAAAACTGAACACTTATTAGACATAAAAGAGTAGAGATTTATAAAATGATGAGAGATTTGAGAATGAAATATTTCCAAGTCCAAACATCATTAAGCAAATATATTTTTTAAATAATCAAATAACCACTGAAACCCACAAAAGCTATACAAAACAACAAAGATAATCAAGGTGTATTAGATGGCCCAGCTTTGAATAGTTTCAACACAGTCACAATAACACAGAGAATTTTGATGTGTCCAAAACTATGATAAAACTGCATGGAGTGGGCTGGAGAGATGGTTCAGCAGTGAAGAGTGCAGACTGCTTTTGCAGAGGACCTGAGTTTGTGACCAAGGATCCACATCAAGTGCCTCATAACAGTCTGTAACTCTAATTCCAGGGGATTTGATGCCCTCTTCTGGCTCCCATGGGCACCTGCATTCATGGGCATATAACAACATAAAGCACAAACACATAATTTAAAATAAAAATTTAAATATTTCTAAAACAACTTTGTGGAGGATGTGAGGTAAAAATGATGTCCTATACATAATGTTCCTCGTACTACCATGTGCATAAAAGAAAATTAAATTCTCATCTCTAAAGCATAAAAATTAAAAAATAATGTTTAAAATTGAGGAATGAAAACTATAGTGATTGCTGAATGCAATTATGCAAATAAACCTGAAATACTACGTCATCTGATGAGACACAAACAGTATATCAGTGGCATGGCTAGACTAGTTGTACTTACAAACACCATAGAAACATACGGTTCTTCTAACCAAGTACATATAACTTTGATTTTAAAAAAAGTGGAAACTTAGAGAGATTACTTAGAAATAATACAAACTTGTTACTCAGAGATTGAGGTTCCTACCAAAAGAGTCAATGCATACTGTTGGAGTAATTATCTGAGAGAAATACAAAATATCCAAGTTGGCTTTGATTTTTAAGGTTAAAAATTAAGTAAGTTCTAATGACTCCTTCTGGGGACATCTTGACCTGGCCAAGTAAAAATGGATCTGGTCAGGAGACAAAGGGATTTACCTAATTTTCAATGAAACAATGCAGTCTAATTACTGCAACAACCACAGACACTTTTCTTCCCTGTAGGGAATGCCTCATTATTTCAATTAGGCATATATTCACTAACGGGCCCATAAATATTTCTAATTAGCCTGTTTGCTTCCATTTTATGAGGCTGCTTTCAAATTAGCACCCACATTCTATAGAATTTGAAATAGAAACTGGGAGATGGTAATTTCCCTCTCAAGGAAAGAAGAAGGACAATGGATGGCTTGTCCACAAAGAGTACTCATTAGATTCAAGCCATTTATAGTCCATGTTATTTGGTGTGATGTACTGTCAAACTTGGATAAAAGGCTAAAAGTGAGGAGCAGTTTCAACCAATTATTTTCAGGTCCAAATGTAAGCATGATGGAAGGGTGTAGGCAAAGTGCTAGAGAGAAATAACATGGTACACACTACCAGGCTTCCTCAGCTGTGATCTCATCCGGCCTTTATTGAAGGGAAACTATGGGGGTTACAGCAGGGAGGCTGCCATGATCCAAAAATGGACCCATGAATCAAGAATTTGAAACTGCCTCAGAACCTAGAGTCCAAACAAAGTTAGCTTTAGCTACATTAGGCCATGGAGAAAATAGGCCTCATCACAGACAGGGCTCCATAAAGAACGAACATCTTCACTACAATCACCGCTGTCTTCATCATCACCATCCCCGTTATCATCATTACCATCATCATCCGTTGGAAGACATTGCTGGCTGGTCAGAGGTTGCAGCCTCCCTATGGCCTAGCAGCTTATCTCAATAAACTCAGCAAATAGAGCTCTCTCCCTGCAGCAGAACTTCCTTCCTCTACCTGCCCTTATTTTGAGAATGTCCCTGGTCTGTAGGACTGACCTTATCTAAAAGCTGTCTCTAAAACCAGATGCCTGAATAATCTTTAGCTTGACCCTTGGCACAGATCCCTGCTGAGAAGACTTGTTCTAAGGGCTCTGCTACAGACCCTAATGCCACACGCTAAGCCTTGTGATAGGAGCGTGCTACTTAAAGCAAATTAAGGTCTGTCTCCAGGCTTCGAAATCCTATATATTCCTTATACTCTGGAATAAAATTGAGCTGCTTCACTGAAATCTGTCTCCCAGAGGGCCCTCTCCATTCATGCTCATGGGCCACTGTGGGAGGCCTGCCCCCACCTTTTCTTCCCAGGATACTCTTGAGGAGTGAGGGATAAAAGATTTAGATAGAAATATAGAGGGAAGAGAGAGAGAGACGGATAGAAACACAGGATAACCTCAGGAGTGCCTGGATCCTAATCCACTGGCCCCTTCTGTCTCTTCTAAAGGGCGTTTTAAAGCAATGCCAAGGGGTGGAGCAAAAGACCTCCCCCTAGCACAGCCAAGTGCAGACCCTTCCAAACACCTGGTCACCACGCACGTGGTCAGTCCATCCCCTTATGCAGCCCTGCTGGGTAAAGCAAGCTCAGATCTCACTAGGAAACCTCTGTGGGCTCCCACAGGCCACCAAAGCTTTCTGTGGCCCCATCTGCCTCTTTCCCCTATCAACCTGGTAGCCAACAGGCTGAGAGGGAGAGAGGACCCCCACGACCATCATCACCCCAGCA
>CABHPQ010166585.1:22594-40005 GCA_902168405.1 Peromyscus aztecus
CCCACGACCATCATCACCCCAGCAGGCTGAGAGGGAGAGAGGACCCCACGACCATCATCACCTCAGCAGGCTGTGACTTAAAGTGAAAATGGGTTTAGAATGCTGACATCTTGTGTTGGATGGAAGCAAACAACTGCGGCATGCGTCAAAGTAAAGACACAGTGTTGATGTGTTGTAGGTTTGCTCAAAATACAACAGTAGCATTTTGCTGAGAGCTAACTTTGTGTCAGCCACTCAGCAGTTTCTGTGCTTTATATTTAAGAATTCCGGCAGTGTTGGGAAGGTGACTGATCAGCCCAATGGGATCCTGCAACTCAGGGAGGGGAGATGATGTCTGCAAGGCCCCATGAATAGCTGGCTAGCAGACACTGTATCATGAGTTCTCTGGGTCCCAAGCCCTTCTTGCCTTTCAATTCTGCCCCTTTTCCTATTGGATAATAGATTACAGGTGATCCTTCCCAAGAACCCTTGCAAACCTAATCATGTTGTCTTCAGGTAGCCCTATATAGATGAAGTACCTGTGACACTCAATTTTCATTGAGAGAAACCTTGACTGGAAGAGGCTGAGCAATGAGTCTAAGGATGCCCAGCTAAGGTTGCCCAGCAAAGGGTGTACACAGTTAAGAGTGCACACACAGCTAAGAATGCACAGCTAGGCCAGGCAGTGGTGGTGCACGCCTGTAGCAGAATCTTAAAAGGTCTTTATAATAAAACAAACCCGGAGCCAAGCATTGGAATAAACACTAGAAGGTCAGAGAGACAGAACAAGCCACAGCTAACCTCACCTGGCCAACTTCTCAGCTGATCTTGTTTCCTCAGACTGGAAGCTTCTGAGTCCTCATCCAGAATGAATCTCAGCTGAACTGCTGCTAGAAGCCTGAAAGCTTAACCAGCAAAATGCTTCTAGTTTCTGGTCCTCACGCCTTATATACTTTTCTGCCTTCTACCATCACTCCCTGGGATTAAAGGCTCACTTTCTGGGATTAAAGGCATGAGTCACCATGCTTGGCTGTATCCTTGAACAGATGGATTTCTGCCTCTGGAATACTAGGATTAAAGGTGTGAGTGCCACCATTTTCTAGCCTCTGTATCTAGTGGCTGTCTGTTCTCTGACCCCAGATAAATTTATTAGGGTGCACAATATTTTGGGGAATACAATACCACCACACACGCCTTTAATCCCAGCACTCGGGAGGCAGAGGCAGGCAGATCTCTGTGAGTTCGAGGCCAGCCTGGGCTACCAAGTGAGTTCCAGGAAAGGAGCCAAAGCTACACAAAGAAACTCTGTCTCAAAAAACAAACAAACAAACAACAAAAAAAAAGAATGCACAGCTAATCAGAGCTAAACTAGGGCCCCATCCAGACAGGCATTCTGGTTCTGTCTCCACTCTACTGAGTCATTTATGAAAGATCAGAACCAGTGTCTACCCATGACCCAGAGTTCCAAAACAATTTCTGTGAGGCCAAAACAGGAAAAATATATCTTGCATGTTAAGAGTTCTATTTACTGTTAAGACAATTAAGAATAAGTTCCTGTTTGTCCTCTGTTTGTCTGACCCATCTGCACCAGATGTGCTCAATCACATGTGGGCAGGAGGTTCATGGGCAGAAAATAAGTCAGTATGTACCCTTGCTCCTGATTGGATCTGATGGGAAATGCAATGAATTATGGGTTTTGTTTTTTTAAGCCCCTGCAAAATGTGATTTGTGCATGTTTTCTGGGAACCCAGAGATAGACCTGGACAGAGCCCATCCCCTGGCCAGTATTTAATTCTGTTTTTAAGTTTATTTCAAATTTGGCTCAAAATTGTGGAACTGGTTTTCTCTCACGAATGTCAGGACTAACACTTCTTTTTTAGGCTTAAAAGTGCTAGGACCTATAAAAGTGAATAACTGACCTGAGACAGTCTGTCCCAAGCAAACTAGGCACTTATAATCAACCTATTGAGAGAAAAATAACTGGGGACATTGTGCCCATAGAGTTACTCTTGACACAGTTAAAAACAATTTATATCTTCCTTGGTTACTGATGGACTTGTTACCTAATGAGGAAGACCCTTTTGAAGAACTATGTATGTCCCATGCTCCATTAGCCTTTAAACATTAATGTTTCACTATTTTCTAGAATAGAGGCTGGTAAACAATTGCCTGTAGAACATTGGGGGCCTATTTAAACAAAGATTTATTGAAACAGAGTTGCACCTATTTGCTTATGAATGTCAGTGGGTTCTTTGGAGTAATTACAGCAGATAATCATACAGGCTACAAAACCAAAATGATTCACTAGTTGGTTCTTTGCAAGATGCTTGCCTACCCCAGCTTGAGAAGACAAACTTTGTGAGGAAGATGGCGTGCTTGGTAAATCATGTGAGGCCCACTCTGATCTGGCCTGAGTCTGCTTCGAACTCCGTGCCTCCCCTCCCAATGCTGCAGCTCCAACACACACACCCCGCCACTGAATACCACTGACTGTTCATTTCACACCCTTCTCCCTTCTCTTGAAATACCACCTTCTTACTCCTCCTTCTGATGAGCACCCTGCAAGGTTGCAAATCTTGTCAGGACTGAGCCCTCCACAGTGTCTGACACAAGGGATGCATGCTAAAACTCAGCTCATGTTAAACACCACTTCCATTGGCAACAGAATTTTTAGCTAATCAGCCCACTTCTTCCGTTTTTTTTTTTAGTTATATTCATGAAATAGCAAAAAAATCAACATTGCATCACATGAAAACATTGTATACACACAGAGGTTTGGGGAAATTCTGAGGTATTGTACCCACATGAGCATTTAATATTGTAAGGTTTAGTTTTGCAAGATCTCCCCTCATCGTTTTTCAGCCAGCCCCAAAGCCTGACTGATTGAAGAGATAACAAGGTGCTGAATCTTGAGTCTGAAAACCTCTGGGGGGGTGGGTTGTCTTGGTCTAAATAGAACAGAACCAAGTCTAATACCAACATTCAACTGTGCCTTGAATACCATCAATGTCCTTCACAAGTCACATAGCATCTCCATTAGCCAATCCTGGGATTCATGAATGACTCCTTTATCCTCTCCTTTTACACTAATTCCAACTTTCTTTTTTTATTTGTAGCACTGAATAGAATAGTAGTTGTGGAGTTTCCTGATAACGGGGAAGAAAAACACACGTTAAAAATACACACACCATGTGCACCAAGTGGATCAGTAATTTCAGGCTGCCATTCCTTTCATTGAGCATGCCTCAGGGTTCCTGCAGTGTGAATAATAACAGAGTAGCTGGCTTGCTTGTTACAGATGCATGACCTGAAGCTAGAGGCATTCATCAGAAAGGAAAGATTCTCCCAAAAGGACTCATAGAGAAAACATCTGTGAAAATCTGGGTAGAAAGTCCTGTTGCCAAGTAGAGCCGGTTTTGTGTACTACATACCCATGCTTAACTCTGTAGTTGATCACACAGAGGCCTCGTAACATATTGAGATGCATCCAAAGCCACATAGAGCTGTATGCCAAGCCTAACTGTCAAACTGCAGATTCCCATCAATACAGGTTTTGGAGCTGACATGGAAAGAGATGCCTTCTAACTTCCAGAATGATAGAATACATAAAGAAAAAGAAAAAGGTTTTGATAACGTCTTTTCCAATCAAGATGAGGAACATAAAATCCTCTAAAGCCAGAAATCACAAAGGGATACCAAGTCAAAGTGTGAAGGAGAAGCTAGCACACAGATGTCTCTCTGGGCCTGGAACAAGGCCTGGGACCTACCAGCCTGTGCTGGAGATGGAACACCGCAAGAGCAGGAGCTGGCTGTTTGTCTAGGTTGCAAATGCTGTAAGCAGAGGGGCTGCAACACAAGCTCAGAAACAAGGTCAAGAAAAACTCCTCCTGGTATTCACCTTTGAGAAGGACGCCTCTGCTCTTCCTACTTCACAAATGAAGAAAGCAAAATTATCCTCTGAAACATTCACTGTGTGACAAAGAGACCAAATTGAAGAGGAATAAAGCTTTCATTCAAGAAGCGAGTGGAAAAACACGTATCAAGAAATTAAAAAAAAAAAAAAAAAAAACCAGCTAGGACTGCTAAATGAAACGAGAGACTAGAGAGAGGTTAAGGTAAATACCTAAGCATCGCACAAGCAAAGCCGCTCTCCAGGGCCAAGTCCAGCATTCTTCCCACACACACACCCTCCTGTCTCAGAGTTTCTCACTCCCAGCATCCAAAGCACAGGGAAGAAGGTGGTTTTGTGCATTTAAATGAACTGGCTTCATCTTCTTTGTTTTCCAGCTAAGTTTTTTTTTTTTTTTATAAGTAAATGCCTTTCAAGAATGAGAGTCATGAAGGTTATATGAACCTGAACAATGTGTGTGGGATCATCTTGTTGACTGGTAGTTTCGAGTCATTTACCCTCCTCACTTCACCAAAGCCACAGCTTAAATGAGTGACACCCTCTGGGGAAAAAAAATGGGTTAGTGATTCATGAGTGGGGTCTCTCTTTCTCTTTAGTGTCTGTTAATTCTATACTTTCATCATATTGTCTTCCTTTCCCTGCATTTAAGGGAGATAAAGAGAAGGTAAGAAGCAGAAAGAAAGCACAGCCATGCCGTGATTTTCTGAGTAAATTGAACAAAAGTAATGTCACAAACCGGGTTAGAGCCCATTAAAGAGCCTCTCCAGAGCGGTCACACAGGCCATGAAGAAGCTTAAAAGCTCCTGCAGCCAGCGTGGCCAAGAGGGGGAAGCGGGTGCTGAGTCTGATGGGATTCTATCTCAGTGGTGGGAGCATGGCAACAAGCAGCTCATGCAAGTGGAGGCTCTTGAGGAAAACAGAAGCCCTCTTCAGTGTCTCCCTGGAAAGCTTAGTCCTTCTAGGTCCTGATTCCCTCCTCCTTCCATCCCCTGCTCCCTTCCCCTGCCTTTTGTTCTCTCACACACAAATAGAATGTTGCAAAATCAGATCACAGAGTGGCCTGATCTCTGTTCAGTTCAGCTTATCCTAATGTGTACACTGCAATAAAAAAAATCAATCAAACAACAACAGCAACAAAACCTGTTAGGAAAATTGCCTTGCCATTACTTAGGAATAACAGAGAAACTGTGGGAAGTAACAACATGATCTTCACATGGTTGCTATGTTCAGTATTGCACCTGCCTCCCAAATTATTTTTTATTTTATCAAGGCTTAAAGGATGTTCTAATACGTGACCATTTGTTTAGCATGCACAAGACCCTGTGTTTGATCTCCAGCTCTGAAAAAGGAAATTAACTGAAGTTAGGAAGGTATGATTGTTGTGTGACCTTTCCTTGGGAGATGTGAGCAAATGTCTACTCACCAGAAGTAAGGAACAAACAACAGAATAAAACATGATTCCACTCAAATCTAGCTTAGTGGGCCAGTGAGTTTACCGAGGTTACTTTCAGGAGCATGACTCAAAGGCAGTGACCTCACTGAAACACCCACACCATCATGGATGATGACTCATGTACAATGCCTCCCCAAAGCTCCCTGAACACCTTTTGGGCAGCTTGGCTGACTGGAGAGCCTCTCATCCCTGGCAGTGTCGCTGACCATACAACCTTGAGAAGTCCTTCTTGAATTTTGTAAGATTCAGAAACTTCCTGAAACCTGTAGGGTGTTTACAGCTTGACCACGGTGAACCTCA
Source organism: Peromyscus aztecus (assembly GCA_902168405.1). Taxonomy (NCBI): domain Eukaryota; kingdom Metazoa; phylum Chordata; class Mammalia; order Rodentia; family Cricetidae; genus Peromyscus; species Peromyscus aztecus. Next base: position 28,237 of record CABHPQ010166585.1, read on the forward strand.
TATATTTTCAGAAACCTAAGGAGCCTAGGGGGAAATTGTTGTGCAGTAATATTTATGCTCATTGTCTTATAATACTGAACAATGCAAGGAACAATCTACATTCAGTGGTTGCTTGAGACTGTATTACTTCTCTCCTCCTCATCCCACATTTTGTTTCTTCATTTAATTGTGTCATGTGGCTTTATAGTTGATTGCATTAAGTCAGTTGCAACTTGTTAATAACAAGTTCCATTTTCTTTTTATAGATGTTCTGTTTTGACTTTTTCAGACTTACATGAAGTTTTGTGCATGCTGTTTCCCAAACGTTAGCATTTTACTACATAGTCTCATCCTATCTCCTACTTCTTGCCCTCTCTTTCTTTTTTTTTTTTTTTGGTGCCAATTTAAATAATTTTATTAGACATTCCATTTTCCACCTGTTTTATTAGACATTGCATTTTCTGTTTAGGATACAGTGCTTATAAAGTGCAATGTTTTATTTACTTCCTCTCCCTGTGCACATGTTCCGTGTTCAAGTATTGAGAATGCCCAGTAATTTATTGTAGCAGCTTAAATTTAAAACTGCTATGAAACTTGCTAAATTTGGGTCCTTCAATTGTTTCCCTGTGGAGCAATGCTACACCTCTACTTGGATTGACTTCATCCACCTCTTCAATGGTGGGCCCTGAAGAAGCACCACCAGATGGAGGAGCTCCTCCGCCAGGGAAGTTCCCAGGCACTCCTCCTGGCATGCCACCAGCACTCTGGTACAGCTTGGTAATGATGGAGTTGCAGACTTTCTCCAGTTCTTTCTGCTGGTGTTCAAACTCTTCCTTCTCTGCAGTCTGATTCTTATCCAGCCAACTGATGATTTCATTACACTTGTCTAGAATCTACTGTTTGTCCTCATCATTGATCTTGCCTTGAAGTTTCTCATCTTCAACTGTTGCTTTCATGTTGTAAGCATAGGACTCCAATGAATTCTTGGAGGAAACCTTGTCTCTCTGCTTGCCCTCTCTTTCTAAACAACAAATATAGTATCTTTAAATTTTTTATCTGTATTATTTTTAATGTAATCATGGCCATTTATTCCTAATTACTTTTATTTTATAAAAGCGAGAAAATATCTTACATAACCAAATATAATGATCAAATTTTTTAAAATTACATTTTCAATGTTTTAAAAAGACAAAGATTCTCTTTTGTGCTTTTAGGAACATTCTTAACATCTATTAAAAATGAAACAAAGAATATTCAAATGGACTAAATCAGGAAAATCACCCCAAATATAGCAGTGATGATTTTTCTCTCCTTGATCTAATATGGCCTCTTCTATTTCAGATGCAAATATCAAGTTTTAGGATATAGATGTAAGGAAGCCTTATAGTTCCTTTTTGTCAGCTTCATACAAAACTAGGCATACCTGGGAAGAGAGAATCTCAACCAGGGCCTGTGGGCCTATCTGCAGGGCATTTTCTTGATGGCTGATGAATAGGACAGGGCCCAGCCTCATGCTGTCTATTTAAAAAACTAAAATTCTACTTTCACAGGGGTGGTGACATTGGACTAGAAGTCTGAGAAACCACCCACTTTCCCAAATCATTCACCCCAAGTCATTTTCTGCCGGATAAGGCTATTATAACAAGAAAACAGGAATTTCAGCTGAAAGTTTTCTCCCAAATAATAAAATAAATTATCATGAAGCTGAAGAAAAACTATAAACTAAGTGAACCACTGATTACAGAAATAAGTCATGGGTTCAGAAAAAGCACAAACTACTAAGACTCAAAATGATAGATAAGACAAGAAAAAACAAAGCAAGTATTTCTCACAAAAAAAACACAGAGGAAGGTAATATCATAGCTTAAAGTAAGTGCCATTATAAGGACTACTCATAACATTAATGAGTAGGATTGAAGAAAACAATAAAGAGAATTAAAATATTAAACAAAGGTTAGAGAGGAACTGGTTCGAATGAGAAATTGACTATCAGCATAGGGTCAATGGAACCTCAGAGATGACAATGCAATGCTAGAACTCGTATTTCAACTGCCATTCAAGCCAACTTTCCAACTATTCACATATGCTCAAGCATTACGTGCTAATTAAGACTGAAAGGGAAAATGTCCAAAAGGAAAAGAAAATATGAATCTACATTATTAACAGGCACATTCATAGAATCAAAAAACGACTTGATAAAACTAGTCTGGAAAAGATCAAATTTTAAATTTACACTAGTTAAAGCTATTAAAATTTCATCATGGGTTGTAGAAGGGTCCACCCCTCCCTGAGGACTTATTGGCAGTTAATGGTTACGGGGAAAGGATGCCTGTTTTCTTCAGTAGTGTAGCCACGCACCAACTGCCCGTGCACCAGTAAATAAGCCCCCACGCATGCAAACAACCTAATTAAGCTCAGTCACAAAAAAAGAACTTGTTGGGAAGGGGAACAATTTCAGGGGAAGAGGGGGGAATGAGAGAGGGTAAGACTAAGGTAAAAAATTACCAAAATTCATTATACACAGGTGTGAAATTATCAAAGAATGTTTAAAACTACTGAAATTTAATATTTAAAAAAAACCACCTTCAAGCCCTCTAAAATTAATCATTTTCAAGAGCAAGCGAATTTGAATAGCATATTACTCAGAATCAACAAAGCAAGGCAAGAATTAAAGGACATTTATAATAGACTTGAGAAAAGAAAGCATGAGTTAATGGTTTTATATTCAACTGTCATCTTATAAGCAGCAAGCCTATGGAACTGACATTTAAATATCCAATAACTGAAGGGTACTCTGTCCACAGTTCTTTTAACAGATGAGTGCCAGCCAACTAAAAAGGACCACAGAAGTCTAGCCCACATATTGTCGGCTCCTAACCAATAAGGATAATGAGTACACGTTAGCCCACCCCCACACCAAATATGTCGGTTCTACATGGTTGGCTTCAAACAGTCATGGATCATAAATATTCATCTCAAGTTTCAAGCAATTTCCAAAAAGTAAAAGTAGAATTTGCCACACACTGAGCCATGTTCTAAACCCACAGGGCTGAATCAACCCACAGAAAATGAAAGCAGTTGAAGTCCTGGGCACCTGGGCAGAGGAGAAGTGGTGGAAAGGAGATGAGACCTCACTTCCTTATCTCCACCTTCCATTTCCCTCCCTACTTAAGTTTCCCTTTCTTCATTAATACAACCCCAAATTGGGGGAATAGAGGTCTACCCTAATTGGTAATAGACCCTAACTAACCAGCGGCTTGTAGGCAAAAAGATGAAACCCAACCCCTGTACCAGATGGGACACATGGACACCTTTGGACTAATAGCAGAGAGAAAGAAAATCATCCCTGGCAGGGGAAGGGGGATGTGATTCAAACCCAATAAAAACCCAGGTCTCCACTGAGTCAGCAGAGCCCAGCTCTGAGACCCCTCCTCTGCCCAAGATGTCTTCCGTGATTGCCAATAAACTCCACTTTCACTTTGAGTGAGCCATTTTCCTGCCTTTCAATTCTTTAACTGACAGAGAAAAAGAACCCACCTGCCAGCTGGTATCACAACCTTCTAAGTGCTTAGAGAGAGAATGTGTTGTGTGGTTGAGCACTAACGCTATTGCTGGTGTGTGCTGTGTAGCTGGACCTGGGACTCCTGCTTCAACGTGTCCAGACTGTTTTCCTGGCATCTTCCTAAACAGCACAGCAGTACAACTATTTCCCTGACATCTCCATTCTGCTGGATATTCTGAGTAATTCAGAGATGATCTGAAGTCTATGGGGGGCAGGGGGTACCACTCTAAATCAAGGTAAGTTAATTTTCTAAACTTGAGCTTGGATGAATTACACTGGTTTGATGGTGTTTTTTTGTTTGGTTTTTTGTTGTTTGTTTGTTTGTTTGTTTGTTTGTTTGTTTGTTTGTTTTTCCGGAGCTGAGGACCGAACCCAGGGCCTTGCGCTTGCTAGGCAAGCACTCTACCACTGAGCTAAATCCCCAATCCCATGTTTGTTTGTTTGTTTGTTTGTTTGTTTGTTTGTTTGTTTGTTTAAAAGCAGCTGCATCTTTTCTCCATAACTGTATCCCAATACGAAAACTCTTGGTAAGGTGGTGGCCTCCTCTCCTCTACACATCCCCTTCCCTCCCTTCAGGCCTCTTTCTGCCCACCACTAGCTTGCTTCTTACACATTCTTTCTTCCTCCCTCTCTCATAGCTGTTTACTGTCACGGTGACCTATCTTTCCACCCCATTCCTAGACCCCATCAAATGTCTTCCCTGGTCCCCAGGCTGCTGCTGCCTCGCCACCCCCACCCCCCACTGCCTGCACCCGCTGCACCGGCTCTTGCTCATCCTCCTCCGTTACTCTCCTCCCACTCTGATTTTCAAAGTACCTCTTGCCCTTTCTCCGCCCACTGCTCAAGCTGCTTATGCTCCAGAAAGGTGCCAGAGAGGGCGTATATTTTTCTAACATATGCACACGTATATATACACACATACACACACACACACACATATGCCTGCACATATAAACACATTTGGGCACACACACGCACACTCGTGCACAAGTAACATTTTATCAGAATCCCAAATGATGAGCATCTCTTTCCAATAGTGAGTAGTACCATGACCCAAGAAAAGCCATAAAATACGATAAGGGTCAGAGCCTCCCTTCTGGCACTATGTGAACATTGGCAAATGGACTTCAGTCTCTAGCCCCAAACACAAAGCTCTAATTATGTTTTAGACACAGCTTAAGGAGGTCCAGTAAAACTGGCTGAAGCAATGGTTAATATTAATTGTCAACTTAACACGATTTGGAGCCGCCTGGGAGACAAGCTTCCAGGCAACCCCGAGAGTGATTATTCAGCCTCTGGACATGTCTGTGAGACATTATTTAATTAGGTTACTTGAAGTGGAAAGATCCTTACTAAAAGTAGGCAGCACCATCCCCTAGGTTGGGATCTTGAGCTGTAGAAAAAGGAGAAAGTGAACTGAGCATAAGCGTTCGTCTTTCTCTGCTTCCAGGTTGTGGCTATGATACGACCAGCTGCTTCAAACTCCTTCTGCTGCCTCGATTGCCCTGCTATGGTGGTTGTACTTTTGAACTGTGATCTAAAATAAAGCCCTTCTCCCTAGAGTTGCTTATGTCGGGATGTTATCATAACAGCAGGAAAAGAAACTAAGAAAGTTGACATTCTGTTAGGAAGTGTTTGCGTGTTTTCAGCACCCGGGCAAACTTTCCAATAGATGTTAGGGATTAAGCTGTCTTACAAGTGAAGCTGTTAAGCAGTTATGAGCAGAATATTCCCACAGAGGTTCATGCCCAGAGCACGTGGGGGAAAGGACAAAGTAATAGTGTTCTTATTAACTTATTGTTTTATGTCTATGTGAGTGCCTGCATGTAAGTATGTACCCCTGTGTATGGTGCTGGTGGAAGCATTGGATCCCCTGAAACTGGAGTACTGAGAAGTGAACCTGGGTCCCCTGCAAGAGCAGCAAATGCTGCTAACTACTAAGGCCTCTCTGCAGTCCCAAGTTGTAGACAAATTTCTAAAGGTCTTATTAAATAAAAAACACGGAGCCAAATATAGGGGTGAAAGCCTTAGAGAAAGATCAGGGAAATAGGGAAAGCCATAGCTAACCTTACCTCACCAACTTGGCAGCTTCCGAATGGCACGACTTCCTGTCTACCCAGGCTTTCTATGCCTTGCTTTTCTGCCCTCTCATTGGCTCTCTTAGCCCAGCTACTTCACTTTCTCTTCCTACACAACTCTCTCACTTTCTATCTGTTTGTACAGACCTCCAGGTCTCTATGGTTGGTACTGGGATTAAAGGCGTGTGTCACCACATTTGGCTCTGTTCCCTAGTGTGGCCTTGAACACACAGAGATCCTGCCTGCTAAGTGATAGGATTAAGGGTATGTGCTACCACTGCCTGACTTCTTTGTTTATTTATAATGGCTTTCTTTTTTCCTCTGATTCTCCAGGCAAGCTTTATTTATCAAAGCACAAATAAAATACCACCACACCAAGTAATAGTATTTTTAAATTGAAACTAAATCTTTATATATTTATAACTACTTGTCTAAACTCTTCCCATAGTTCTAACAATAGATAACATTTTTATAAATTTTCTTATAAATCTCCCTACAAGTGCTACAAGAAAATGTGTGAGGTTTGGACTAACTCCTCAACCAGTGGGATCTACCTTGTGATATGATCAAGTCTTGTCAAAATTAATGTCATGTACAAAGCATGTGTCTACTAGACCCAAGTTACATTTTCAAACAAAACATACATGTTGTGCATGCTGGAGAGAGAATGGAAAGAGACCCCTAGAAAGAGCCGACAACATCATTTAGGGAAAGACCATGGTGAGGATGTTTAATTTTTTTCTTTATTTTTGAGGATTTTATACATCTATACAATGAAGTATGATCATATATGCACCATTATCCTCATCTTCATCCAAATGTGCTCCTTTTCAACTTCATCTCATCTTCTTGTCATCATTGGATAACCCACTGATTCCAGTTAGTGCTACCTAGGTGTCTGTGGGTCCTACCAGTGGTCACAACTTCAAGAAAAAGTAATGCTCTACCTCCCCCCAAAACTACCAACTGCCAATAGCTCTTAGTAAGGGGCAGGACCTGGAAGTCATCCTGTCCTGTGCAGGAATATTGGCTGTTTATCTTGTGCAGGTAACTACAGCTCCTGTGAGTTACCAAATGTATCAGCACATATCACACCCAGAGCATACATAGCATTTCACAGCACTCCTCCCCATCCTCTGGCTCCTATATTCTCTCTGCATCCTCTTCAGTGATATTTCATGAACCTTCTTGGTGGTAGAGGTAATATAAATGTCCCAATTAGAGCTGAGCACAGAGTCTCTCTTCCACAGTTGGACTAATTATGCATCTCTCCACTGACTCTGTCCACTGCAAAAAAGCTCCTCTGACCAAGGCTGAGAGCAGCCCAGGTCTGTGGGCATAAGCATAAATATTAAGAAGGCAATTTGGCAAAATGACCATTTAGCAAAATGAAAATAGCAGATTTTACCCTAGGGCCTATGTCTTACCAGCTATCAGCTTTTAACTAAGATTATAGTACCAGGCACGAAATTCCCTCCTATGCGACAGATTCCAAATCCAATCAGAAAGTTGTTAGCTAAACCCACAACAGCTGTGACGCTGTTGCACCAATAGGCACTTCTTACTTACAGGCCAGTATTGTAGCATGCAGTGTCCAGCACTGGATAACATCACTGATGTCCTGTCTCACCCAGCAGTCTATACAGTGCCGTCTTCACTATGAAGACTGCCAGCAGGAAGTTTCCCAGTCTGTTGAGATTGGTTTCTCTATCACTATATCCTTCAGCCAAAGTTGTGATGTCTTCCGCAACAGAATGTACCATGTAGTGTAGTGATGTTGGGTAACCAAGGCCACTGGCAATAGCCTGTGCTGATTGGGAGAGCTCTACCACTTCCCTGAACAGCAACTTGCAGAGATAAACCAAGCCTTGTACTGCAGTTTTTACTTAGTAATCCATTTCTTCTATGAGCATACAGAGGACTTTCAAATATAAGATCTGCTCTTGAATGCCGGAGTCAATAGAGTCATGCTTTCTGGTGTGATTGTGCTAAATAGCCTACAGCCTGAGAGCACAGATATACTTAATGCCCTCCACTACTGTTCAGTGAAAGGACAGTGAAAGCCAATGAGTTCTGGAGAGTCATCCAACCTAAGAATACAGAGATGCATTCAAAGTGCTCCTGAGTACAGACAGCTTCCTCCTAACACCATATATCAAGATCCAGTGGGGGACAGAAGCCTGAACATTTGTTGTCTCCTATTGCTCTCCTTCTCCACCCTCTCTTACTGTTTGCAGTGTTCTGTTCAGGGATTTTGTTCAAAGTACTAGATAATATAACAAATGCATAGTGGCTAACACCTATAATCCCAACATGGAGAGACATGGGTTGGGGGTGTCACAACTTGGAGGTCAACCTGGCCTACACAGTGATTTCTCCATGCCAACCAGGGCTATTTAGTCAAATCTGGTCTCCAAAAAATCCAAAGGATAAATAAATAAATAATGGCCAATTCTTTTGACCTTCTCTAGATAGGCTCTTTTCTATAAATGTTTCTAATTCTTTTATTGAAATTATCAAGCAATTGGAATGACTGAGAATTTTTCCAAGTGTTGAGCTTGTCATCTGGTCTTAGGTCCAACTACTAGAATAAATCTCAGTGTGACCACATGCTTCTTCATTGGACCTGGGTCCCCCCAATTAGCTGATTCTATTTATTTGTCACATAGCCCCCATCTAAAGCACAGGATGTTAAGAATAAAAAGAGACATGAGACAGAACTAACAATAGAGACTGGAGTCAATTATTTTCATAAGAAGCTGTTAATATGGAGCAATTGCATTATTAATTACAACAGGGTGACACCAATTAAATTTTCATAGCAATTCCTGACATTCTCTATGTTGGTGTAATGTGTGCACTTGACTGTTTTTTCATGTACCCTTCTTGTGCAAATACATATCAACATGCAGCCAAACTCTGAAATGACTCTCCAGACTTTCAAAGTGTTCAAAACGAAGTATTAACGCCAATGTATTTGTTGACAATGAGAGTGGAAATGCCAGATATTGTTGCATATCACATAAAGACTTTTCCCTGAAACTAAATAAATAATATGCAACTAATCCTCAATTATATCCAAATAACAGATTTTATAGTTCAGATTTTTAGAGACCAAAGATAAGTAAAAATAAAAGATAAGTATACACACACATAATTTTTTAAAGTGTGTGTGCGTGTGTGTGTGTGTGTGTGTGTGTGTGTGTGTGGTTTATTTGAATGGTTTACAGGCTGTACTCTGCTAGTCCAACAATGGGTGTCTTCTGACAGAAAGGACAAGAATCCAGTAGTTGTTTGGTCCACAAGACTGGATGTCCCCACAGTCCCTATCTGGTGCTGGAGTCCTGGAAGATTTTCTAGAGAGCTGCCAGTCTTCAGTCTGTATTGGAAACCAAAAGAAGGTGGTTCTAACACCAGTGAAGAATAGATGACCCTACCAGTGAGAGGGTGTGCAAGCAGGTCAGAAGCAACATCTTCCTTCTTCCATGTCCTTTTATGTGCGCTGTCATAAAAAGACGTGGCCCATATTTAGGGTGGGTCTTTCCATCAAGAAAATCCCCTCACAGGTTCACCCAGCTGCTTGGGTTTTAGTTGATTCCAGATGTTGTCAAGTTGGCCACCAAGATCAAGCCATCACAGTCTTCATTGTCAACTGGACTAGGTTTTGAATCACCTAGAAGACACACTTCTGTGTCTGTGGAGACATTTTGGTGAAGTTAAATTCAGGAGAGAAGATCCATTCTAAGTGTGTGCAGCACTATCCCCATGATTAGGGTCCCAGGCTGAATAAAAGGAACAAAAGGAGACAGCAAACTGAGCACCAGTATTTATCTCTTGTTGCAGAATATTTGTTTGCACTCTGTGAAAATGTACTGCTGTGATTGATGTAATAAAGAGCTGAATGGTCAATAGCTAGGAAGGAGAGAATAGGCAGAACTGGGCAGAGAGGACTCTGGGAAGAAGAAAGGTGGATGTCAGCAAGACATGGAACAAATCAGAGAGGTAACCAAGCCATGTGGCAGCACACAGATTAATAGAAGTAGGTTAATTTGAGTTATAAGAGCAAGTTGGGAAAAACCCTAAATTAAGGCCAAGCTTTAATAATTAATAATAAGCCTCTGTGTCATTACTGGGGAGCTGGTGGCCCAACAAAGGAAAGTCTGACTGCATTTGAGAAAGCTTGCTACAACTCTCTGCTTCCTGACTGCAGACACAATGTGACCAGCCACTTTTCACTCCTCTCATCATGCCTTCTCAGCCATGATGGATCATATCCCTTGAAACTGTGCACCAAAATAAAACCTTCCTCCATTAAGTTGCTATTGCCAGGTGTTTGACCACAGCAACAACAAAAAAGCAACTAATTTAGGAACTAAAGCTCTGAGTGAGAAATGGGCTTCAGTCATAGAGGTTCCATGTCCTCTCTCCCCACTCTTCATTGTGGAATTTATGTTACTACAAGCCACTGTCATAACTCAAGTAGGAGCAACATGCATATGTTAGATTTGCATAGGATCACAATCATCAAAAATTACTTCATCAATTCTCACACATTGGGAGGAACCTTCTGTTTGTTCATATCCTTGTCAATATTTAAAAGTGACAATTTTTACTATACTGGTAGATATGTAAAAGCATCGCTCTGTGGCCTGAATTCTTATTTCCCTGGTGGAAAATGTAACGATACAAGTCATTAACCCTCTCATCTTCCCCCTTCATGAAGCCTGTGTGAGTGCCTGAGCATGTTTCCTTGTACTATCTTTTCTTTCAGATTTGGGGGAATTCTTTATTTATTTCATTCAAAATCCTTTGACGATGTTTGTATTGTGTCTTCTCCCAGGCTGTGATCTGCTTATTCAGCCCCTTCCTAGGAGCTGAACTGATTTCTCTTCAGCTTCTTTATTTCCCAGCTGCTGTTTTCTGCCAGGTTTCATAGAGACTCAACCTGTAGGCATGCAGCTAAGCAACTGATTGACAACTTGAGAGGAATTTGTATCCAGAGTGTGGGGCTCCTGCTCTGTAGACCTATCCTCACTAAGAGAGTTGGCATCCAGATCTTCTGTGGCCTGAACTCAGACTTTTGTTCTAACAAAGAGAAACAACCACATTCTGATTCATTTCCAAATAGAAGGCTTTCAGGTGCAGGAATTCACCATCCCCAAGCCTATGACCTTAATGAACCCATTTATTCACAAGCAACATTGACCTCCCATCCAGTTTATACTTCCGATCACTTGATTAATTAGAGCAATGGTCTGTGTCAAAATATCACCTGGGGTCAAGCACTGTTAAAACTAGAACAAGGGCCAGCGAGATGCAGCGAGATGACTGAGAGGGTAAAGCCACCAACCAAGACTGACAGCCTGAGTTTGATCCCAGGACCCCCATGATGGAAAGATAGAAACAACTCCAGCCAAGTTTTCCTCAGACCTATGTGCACGCGCGCGCGCACACACGCGCGCACACACACGAATAGACTAATAAATAAATGATTTTTAAATAATTAAAAAATACAGGAGGGGCGGTGCCAATGTTCCATTCTGACAACTTCTGTTCAAATATGAGAATAAGCCACACCCAGAGGTTATAATAGATCCAAAATCTCTAATTCCTTATTACACACCCAACTTCCTACCCCTCAGGCTTCACCTGGACCCTCCAGTGCCTCATCTTACCATTATCATCTCATTCCAATGAGGCTTTTAAAGTCACTCGTGAATGTGTCTGGTTACTATCGCAGAGTGACAATCCTATGTTTCTACAGTTTAATATCTAAATTATTGAAAAGATTATCTTCATAAATACTATGGTTGCTGCAGCAAATTTGGAAACTGTTTTCCTCACTGTTCTCCCTGCCTCTGAACTGATAGTAATAAGGATTTCTTCTCTGGCTCAGTCCAAGAGAATGTTTGTCTTATTAGCTTGGGAATTCTGTCACAGCTAATTCATTCAGTGGCAGGAGTAAGAATTGATGGCTTAGGGCTCTGCTTGAAAATGGAGTCTGAACTCATTAAAAAGCAAACAAACATAGCAACACATTTATCTGTATGTTCACCACTATGGAATAAATGTCCAGCAAAAAAGATATATATGCAGTAAATGCCACATGGAAGGGGCTTTCTATTATTTCTGAAGCAAACAATTTAGCCC
>CABHPQ010166586.1:19737-60458 GCA_902168405.1 Peromyscus aztecus
TGTGTGTGTGTGTGTGTGTGTGTGTGTGTGTGTGTGTGTGTGTGTGTTCTGAAAACAGTCCACAAAGTTCCTGGACCTAAACCTTTTGGATAAAAGGCACTCACTTTACATACTTAGCACACAGCACTGTTGAACAGTTAAAGAAGGCAGGTTATGAAGGCCCTTACTACCTCGTAGAGTTAAATGGCTGATTACTCTTAGGTGATATGAGTCAGGATGACGGGATGATTCATGCTTCCTTTGGTTGTTAGATCATATGGCTGACCTTGGGCAGCACCTTTTTTTGGTCTTCGGGTCTAATTCATTTTCTAAGTCTTCTACACCTGAGAAACTATGTGTATGAATCAGGGAGCTCAGTTCTTGGCTACCCCTCCTCCTAGAATAATTTATCTTTTATACACTTACACAGTCCCTAGTTTTCAGGCTCATGTGATGTTAGACTGCGTATCTTACTTATTTAATACAATCATTCTGTTAAGTAATTGAATTCTTCGATAGCTTTATAAGTTAAACAAGGTAAGGCTTTTAGCCATTGTTTGGATCCAGTCTTATCAGGAAACATGTGGCAATATTACCTGAAATCATATTCTGCTGCACTATGACATGCTCTATAGAACCATTTATTGGTTAAATGACAAAAGCACTCATATCAAATACTCACCGAAAGATGTTCCCCTTTGGTACTCATGCATGGTAGGTTTTAGTTTTTAAGTTGAATTCATTTGTTTCCGTTCTTTCCTCCTGCAGGCCCTCCTGTCAGTCCTTCGAGAAAGCCATCGTTCAAGAACAGTTTTCAGGAAAGTTGGAGGCTTCGTGTACATCACGTCCTTGCTCGTAGCTATGGAGAGGTCTTTGAGCTCTCCTCCCAAGAACGGCTGGGAGAAAGTGAACCAGAACCAAGTGTTTGAGCTCCTCCACACCGTGTTCTGCACACTGACGGCAGCCCTGCGCTACGAGCCAGCCAACTCCCATTTCTTCAAGACGGAGATTCAGTATGAAAAGCTGGCAGATGCTGTGCGATTTCTTGGCTGCTTCTCAGACCTTAGGAAAATAAGTGCCATGAATGTCTTCCCCTCAAACACACAGCCTTTCCAGAGACTGCTGGAGGAAGAGGCGGTCTCCGTGGACTCGGTGTCGCCCACCTTGCGGCACTGCGGCAAGCTCTTCATCTATCTCTACAAAGTAGCCACCGACTCTTTCGACAGGTACGGGTCTGCTTCACCTTCTGATGGGCAGGGTGTGCGCCACGCAAGGTCAGCGTTAGGACTTGAGTTAACTGGAAAGAAAGTGAAAACCAATAAATCTTCTGTGTACTTGAGGTCTGTCACTCTACTCAGGACCGTTACTATTGCCCGGATGTTGAGTTTGTAGTGCAGGAGCCCGTGTTTGTCAGTAAATGAAGGTTCAGTTAGTTTCTGTTGCACTTCATGAAACAGCTTCTATGATGTTTCCTTTCCTGGCATGTTTATTGTTCTTTCCTCTGAAAAATCACTAGGTGCATTGCATGTGGACGTGTTCATACTGGTTATCGGCTGGAGAAACGGTTATTATGATTCCTATTTCCAGGCTGGTAGCAGATAGCCTGCCATGCTTCACATTTCATAGTCTAGGAAAATAGCATGGCTCCCTGAGGAGACACACGGGTATCTGGAACCATTCCTGTCAAGAGCCCATCGGAATCATTTCCTCGCTCCTTCAGTAAACAAGTGCTTGCTGGAGACCGGCTGCATGCCAGGTCACTGTCCGTCCAGGCACTGAGACTTTAGCGTAGTGCTGCCTATGTCCTGGCCCGCTGCTCGCTGATGACAAAGTACACACATAAATGCTCGCAGTGTTAGTGACGCATAATGCGCTGGGAAAACCCAGGGTCCTGCACAGAACCACAGGAGAGCAGCTTTACCCAGCGTCATTCATTTTCATTGCTTTGACTGTGTTTTCAGTTAACTTCCCACTTTAAAAATAATGTAGTCACGCTCTGATTTCTCTAGTTTAAGCATTATCGTTTTAATAGTTTCTAATTTTCTTGCATATAATAAAAGTGAACTTTCCATTTCAGCCATAAATAGACCAAGTAACCAGGGATTCTCATACGATTTATATTTTTTGTTCTTGGAGATTCTACCTTTAAACATATACTGAGATGTTTCCTGCTTCTTAACAACATTTCTTAGTTATTAGTAGATTTAAAACTCCAGGTACGATAGATTGTTTCTCATCATCTTGTGGTTCATTATTAACTGCGGAAACAGGACATTGTGTGTCCCTGGAGGCAGGGGCTGTGTGAAAGTGTGTAGACTCTCTGCACTTTTCTCCTTCTTGCTACTGAGCCCAGTTCATACCCCTGAGTTAGTGGCCTCTGTTTAACAAGGTCTGCGTTAACACTGGGAGGAGCAGCCTCTGCCTCCAGCAGCTTTCCTGTCCTAGTCGGTGTGTGTCGTGCTCCTCATGGTCCTCGCTCCTGCAGAATGTGACGCTGTTTCTCATGACTCTGACCCTGCATCTGTTGTGAAGCTAACCAGCTGCCGCGGGCGGCGCTCTCTCCTCACCTCTAACCCGTCTCTTTTGTCATCTGTAGTCGTGCAGAGCAGATCCCTCCTTGCCTGACAAGCGAGTCTTCTCTCCCCTCTCCTTGGGGAACACCAGCTTTGTCCAGGAAAAGGTACTGGTCTTACCCGAGAAGTCAATCTGGAATGCTGGGGGTTTCCTGTGCTTACTTATGCGTTGATGTTTGTGCTTTGTAACGTAAGGTTCTTGTTTTGTTTAGACTTGCTTTGGGGGACGTAAAAAAGTACTTTTCAGGTTTTCAGATTATTAGATTCCCTTGAGTATGTTGATGAAAATAATAAAATGTGTCTATTCTATAAAAGTATGGGGGACATGTGGTATAGTTTTCACTGTTACTGTGGTCTGTAGAGCAGGCATACCATCTCTTGAGAATATCGTCCTTGGGCTGGGGAGATGGCTCCATGGGTGAAGGACTTGCTGCAGGAGCCTGATGGCCGGAGTTCAGATCCCAGAACTCCTGGAAAAGCAGGTGTCTGTAATCCCAGTGTTTAGAAGGGGAGATGCGAGGCAGTAACAAGAGACTCTCCGGAAAGTTCATGGGTCAGCTAGCTTGGCATGTGCAGGGTAAACTAGAGAGACTGTCTCAAACAAGGGGGACGCAAGGACTGGTACCTAAGGCTGGACCTGACCCACACACACGCATGCATCATGCAGGTGCGTGCTGTGTTCCTTCATACCGCCCTCTTCCACCCTCCTCACACAGCATGCATGACACTAGGAAGCTGTGCATAGAGATGCTTACCCTAAGCATGGACCATCGCGCCATGCTGCAGGGGCACTTGTGCTGACTCCTGCTCTCCTGCAGTGTTCTCTCTTAAAGATAAAAGATCCCTGTGGGCTAAGGCTCCTTTAAGTAGGCTGCTCCCCTTTATCATGAGGGATTGCTGCAGACATTCAGGTTTTACTGTCATTACAAAGTGAACCTTATAGCCCTTGAAGGAAATGTGTATTTTCTCAGTCAGGTTCAACTGGTTGAAATATGAAGCTGTAACAGAGACAAAGCTAAGTTTTGAAAAAGGGGAGGAAAAAAAACCCTAAGTTTTTACTTTCATATTTCCCATGAAAATGTGTAAGCTGGTCCATTTCATTGCACATTTAAATTCTATGAATTAAAGAAAAAGGAGCAAAAGAGCAGGTGATGAGCTGAGAAGAGTTGAGATCCATGTGAGAGTCTGTGAGCAGCTGCCCTAGTCTGCTCAGCCTGTGTGGTTGGCGGCACACATGCTTACTTCCTCCTCTGCTGACCTCACAGGCTGCTGCTGCTCCTCAGCTCCTGGAGGAACATCCCAACTGGGGTGTATGAAAATGAATCTGAGGGTCTGTCTTCTTAATGACAGTTGTTCAGATTGCAAAACAAATATAATTGTGGATGAGGGATCAAAAATACCACACATTCTGTATTTTTTTTCCATGCCAGTAAGTTCAGTCAACAGATTGAAATTTTCGTTTTTATTGAATGCACATGAGCTTTTCTGTTCTTATTCCATGAGCAATATAGTCTAAGAACTAGTGTCTTGAATACGATAAATAATCTAGGTAAGAGAATGTGCCCAAACCACAAGCACATATTACCCCATTTGTATGTGAACTTGAACGTGCACGGCGTTGGCTCACCAGAGGGTCTAGTTCTAATCCCCTGGGATATGCAGGACCAACTAAGTCCCTACTGAAGTATCCGTTAGGGAGTGAGGGTACATTGTACTTTTTGTCTTAAATTTACACTGGGGCTTGTATCCCATTGCAGTTAGTCATGAATAGTTTTAAATACATTTAGATATTCGTACCCTCAAATGTCTTTTTCTTTTTTGTGTGGTACTGTGAGTAAATAGGGCTTTATGCGTGCCAAGTTATTTTCTCTTCAAGAATTGATCTTAAGTCAAGAAGACATACATTAGATAAATTTGAGTTAATTCAGTATAGCTTTCTGTTGCAAAATTAAAAAAACATTTAAGTTTGAACATTAATGTGTTCATGATCTCAAAAATTAGTAAATATTAGAGAAAGAATTATATATATGAGGTAGCATGAAATTTTTAGTTTTAGTTTTCATATGAAATTACTATAACTCCTGATTTTAAAATGACTATATTATAAATGATAAAGACCTATAATTTACTGTGTTCTAAAATATTTGGTCCTCATATGTATTTGCTGAAACTCACAGAGTAGAAATTGACAGTCTAAAGAATATATTTCTTTTAAAAAAAATCTGGAAGCGTGTGTTATTTAAATGACAGTTGACAAGGAGAAATGGTTCTGTCTAGAGTTCTTTGTGGCTTTAAGTCAGAATACGTTTTCATTGTTTGCAGTGCAGCCCTCTGTAGAGATACAAGGACCTAAGGGAGAGCTGTCCCTCAGGTCGCAGAGTGTGTGTGAAGAGCCCTAGTCATGTGCATTCTCCATCAGTCTCACAAACCGCTGCCACCTGACACTGTTCATGCCAAAATCAATGTAGCCCCACCCCCACTGCCGCCCCACCCCCACTGCTGGGGATTAATCATGGCCACTTCCACATGCCAGGAAAGCTTTCTCCCACCGAGCCGCATCCCAGCCCCCATGCCAGCAGTTTCAGGGTGCCAGTTAGGTCAGGTTGTCCCCTCTTGAGTTATGATCAAGCAAATACTACAATATATTTATTCACACATCCAAATATAGTACATCTTGGAATTAGAATAGTCATTTGTTCACATTATTTCTAGAACTCCTCAACAAATTACATCAGCCCATGGGCATCTCTTCCTTTTGGCCTCACATGTTGAGTTTGTTGGCAAAGGACAGACCAGCCTTGTACTGTGTTTTCCTGATCGGCGGAACATCCTGACACTAAAGTTTGAACTTCTGATCCTTGTCTTACATGAAAAACCTGGGGGTGTCTCTACTTTTAAAATAGGAAGAACTAGTCAGCCTCATGTTTGGGGAACTAAAACATGTGACTTTTCTATTACTTACAATTACTTACACAAATCTTGCTTGTGAATTATTACTTAAATTACTTACACAAATCTTGCTTGTGAATTAACTATTTAATAAACTTACCATAATCCATAATTAAAGATTGGTCATACCTATTATTTGGTAAGAATTGTGACTATATTTACAGCCCTATAAAACACACACAACTTTACTGAATTTAAAAAAACATATTTTAGGTTTTTAACAATGTTTGCAGTGATTTCTGCTTATGACAATATTGTCATATAAGATTTGTGAAGTTTGCTGCTATAATGTTTATCCATTAGTGAAGAGTTTAATTTCTAAAGACAAAAGGTATCTTTGTGAGTAAGACCATGATTTAAGTTCAAATTTGAATCAAACTATTAATTCAGAAAAACATTTCAAAGGAAAGCCTATATGTAAGATGTACAACTGAAATCTTTGTTTTCATCAAATTCGATTTGTTTTTCATTATAATGAAAATACTTTCTATGATTTTTTTAAAATTTAAGTGGATGGGGGATCTCTGTTACACTGTAGAGAAAGTGTAATCTTTTTTTTTTCTAGATAGATAAAAGTATTTTTAGGAATAAAGAGAACAAATACGAGGCAGCTACCTGTTAGTAAGATACGCTTAGAAATCTTAGCCCTTCTTCTTTTAGAAGTATTTTTATTTTATGTATATGAGTGTTCTGTTTGTATGTGTGTGAGTGCACTGTCTGCTGTGCCTGGTGCCCAGAGAGGCCAGAAGAGGGTGACAGACCCCCAGAACTGGAGCTACAGATAGTTGTGAGCTGCCCTGTGGCTGCTGGGGACTGAACTGGAGACCTCTGTAAGAGCAGCAAGCACTCTTAACCTCTCGGCTGTCTCTCCAGCCCAGAAATCTTTATTGATAAGTTTAGAAGTTAGTTCTTTCTGAATGTATCCAGCCTAATCCGGGGAGTAAAACCATGAATGGGTCCAGGATTGCTGACTTAAACAAAGGGAACATGTGCGCAGCTGATGCTTTCCTAGAATTTCTGTAAAGAGAGAATTGTACGTTTTCGGAAAACATGGCAGTGCCAGTTCTTTTACGACGTCACTGAAGTGAGGCATCTGTTTCCCAAGCTGCTCCTGAGCTGGAGAGCTGGGGCAGCGTGGCTCTGAGTGACAGAGCTCTGCCTTAGATTAGGCTGAGACCCACCCACTGGAACAAGAGCTCCCGCACGCTGTGGCCGCAGGTACCTGTTCCCAAGTGCTGGACAGCAGAAACGTGTGCTTCCGTGAATTGTAGATGAGTAGATTAAGAGGTGGGAGGAGGAGTCAGGGAATGGCTTGACTGTCCATCTGAACGAAGCGTGTTGTATAAAAGACACCTGCTCAGTTCATAAAGACTGAATGTTTTCAGTAATAGTGGAGAGACACACAACTGTGAAGGAAGTTTCAGGTAAGCCTAAGACTTCTCAGCTGAGCCAGCACTCACTCAGCTGCCTCTGCTAGAGTAGGCCACTTACACTGTTGGCTCATGAGTCTGTTGTTGCCCTTGGGTCAAGAGAAGATTCACACCACACAGGTAGTTTCTAAAGAATCTCATTGGATGATGCAGTTTAGTTGGAGATCATCCAAACGGTTGTCTTCTTAGACTTGTGGCTCTTTCACCTGCCTTTTAGAACTATCTTCTGGTGCAGGTGCCACTGTTGAATGGAGTAACCAAAAAGTAGATGGCGCAGACAGTATGAGCCAAGAATCGATAAGTTGTCTCCATAACTCAGTGAGGTGGTGATACGTTGGCTTTGTTTTTTTACAATGCCCCACTCATCAGGTCTTTTCCTAACTCCCTGAATGGCAAGGCTTTCTGCTTATCAGTGATTGAAAATGACAGGACACCAGGCGTGTGACTTTAAGCGGATTCTCAGGCAGCCTTACTTTTTTTGTAGGCATGCATTTCATTGCGTTTCGACTCCTCCTGTGTATCCTGCGAAAGGTGTCACTGACCTGAAACTTGATGTGACAAGTTCACCGCTACAGAGTTCCGACGCCGTCATCATCCACCCTGGAGCCATGTTGGCCATGCTGGACCTCCTGGCCTCTGTGGGCTCAGTAACACAGCCAGAAGTAAGCTGGGTTATGGTAGTTCTCTCCATGTTTAGTGAATGGAAGGAAAGTGTGTTTTTACGTGAGAAATAAGGACCAGGAAGAGCATGGAATATAGCTGACCCATCACATCCTCAACAGGAAACCCCTGTTTGAGCCATGCTTTCCAGATATTGGCTATGTTTTTGAATAGTTCATTTGGTACCGGTAGAACCCAGATGGTTGCTTCTGGTATGAGAATCTCTCTGTTTCCTCTTGTAAATCCTGATCAGTGGTGGCCATGGCTAAGGGGTAACACAGAAGAAAAACTGTCTGCCTACAGGTACCACAGGAGCCTGTTTATCTGTTCCGTCTTGTAGCACTCCAAAGTTTGGGTGGTTTACAGTTGGGGTGATTATTTTTGCTAAAATGTTATATGAATTCTAAGCCCCAAAGTGTCACAAATGTGAATGACAAACTTCCTTTAAGCTAGTTACCTACTACCATGAAAAAGACTTCATGCCCCAGACATGGTGGCACACAGCTTTACTCCCTCGAAAGGCAAAGGCCAGCCAGTCTCTGAGTGCTCAGCCAGCATGTTCTACATATGAAGTTCCTGGCTACATAGCGATACCCTGCCTTAAAGAACAGACAAGGAGACTTTACACCTGTTTCTATGGAAACAGAGCTGCTACTATTACATAATTGTGTTCAAAAAATGTCAAGGAGAACAGAGTTCAGTCAAGTATGCATAGAGCAAAATCAAAATGAGATTTCTGCTTGACCTTAGTCTTCCATTGCTGTATTTATTGCTTTGAGCTAGTTTCTTAATTTATGTGAGTATGTTTTCAAGTAAATAAAACTTCAGATTACAAGTGGTGCTTCATGTAGAAGGAACTGCCACCCATGTCACTAAGGATGCCCTGGTGGCATGCATCTCTTTGTACACTTTAGCATGCTTTGGACCTTCAACTAGCCGTGGCCAATATTTTACAATCGCTGGTGCACACAGAGAGAAACCAGCAGGTCATGTGTGAAGCTGGTCTTCATGCACGGCTGCTGCAGAGGTGCAGCGCTGCGCTGGCTGATGAGGACCACTCGCTGCACCCACCCCTCCAGCGCATGTTTGAACGCTTAGCCTCCCAGGCCTTGGAGCCCATGGTGCTGAGGTAAGTGAACCCTTTTTTGTATTTACCTGTTTGTAAAGGCAGTTCTTGGAGTCTCCACATTTGAGGTGAGGGTCCTGTGCTCTATTCTGACCCTGTGGTGAAGGCCTGCAATCTCAGACACTCAGGAAACTGGAACAGGATGGGGAGGTGGGTCACAAACCACCTTGACTGTTGGTGATAGCCTGGGGACCTTAGTACCATGTTGTCTCACAGGGAAACATGAATGAAGTCAGAGGATGTAGCTCAGTAGTAGAGTGCTCGCTTAGCATGCAGAAGTCTTAGGTCCAATGCCCAGTACCACAAAAAATAAAATGTTTCCTTTCATGGCCGTAATTAAGCAAAATATGGACAAACTACAAAATGGACTAACTCTTTAGAAGTGGCAGGACTCCATTCCTGGCACTTATGAGTCTGAGGCAGGAGGATTGTGAGTTATGGCCAGACTGGCTACCATGGTGACACCTTGTCTCCAAAATTAAAGAAATAAATGGGCTGTGTGTACTTTATGTCATAGACACGCTCTTGTCGTCCCCCCCCCCCATTCCTAATCTGTGGACACCGCTACTCGGTACTCCAGCACCATAATTGTGTCAGCTTGCACACACACTATAGAATATGGGACATTTATAGATTGATAATTTTTATTTATAGTGCTCCTGAGACACATGCAAGTTTTTAATGTATATCATTAATTTGTTCCTTTCTATTTATTGTTAAATAATATTCTGTGGTGTGAACATACTACAGTTTGTAAACCACTCAAAATTGTATGTATTTGTATGTGAGTGTGTGTATATGTGCATGCACGCATGTGTGTGTGGCAGGAGAGGGGTAGTTCTGACAGTCAACCGAGGGCCTCATGCATGCTGGACAAGCACTTTACTTCTGAGCTGTATCTCTAGCTCAAGAAGAATGTATGTTTTAATTCAGGAGGGGTCAGTTTTTAAACTTTTTTCTGGGGCTAGTGAGGTGGCTCAGCAGTTGAGAGCATTGGTTGCTGTTGCAACAGACTCCAGTTTGATTCCCAGAACACGCATAGGGACCTAGAACCCCTCTGTAACTCCAGGTCCAGGGGATCCAAAACCCTCTTCTGGCCTCTCTAGCACCAAGCACACATGTGGTATACAGCAATACACAGAGGCATAATTCCCATACTCCTAAAATTAATAGAAGTAAATCTTTTTAAAAAAACATGTTTTTCCTGTTTTCTTTGAAATATAGCCAAATAGATCTGGTAATACATTACCTTGTTCCTTTATTTTTACAAATATAACTATAGTTTATCATTCTGAGACTGTACACTGCTCTGTGATTATTCTTGTCTTGTGTCAAAGTACTGTTATCATGAAACTTGAAAAGTTTTTCAAAAGCATGCCTGAGATGTTATTTGTGATTTTTAAAGCACATTGCAAAATTACTGTTAAGAAAACCACTTGACGTAAACATGTTGAACAGCATTGTGTCGGGTGCATGACCCCTCCATGACAAGGTTCTGAAGGACTCCTACTGTGTGTGATGCCTGGACGCTATGACGTAAACATGTCGAACAGCATTGTGTCAGGTGCATGAACCCCCATGACAGGGTTCTGAAGGACTCCTACTGTGTGTGATGCCTGGACGCTATGCTGGATGTGTGCACACATCCAGGAGGACATGCTCAACAGATGCATCTCCTGGCCCTTTGCAATACTCTAGACTCTTTCTGGTACTAAAATAAGAACAAGAAGTTAGCTTATTTTGTAACTGTTACAGGGATGAGATCTTGTGTACCTATTATTACTTGCTATTATTTGAACCCTTACTCTATTTGAGATATAAGGAGAAAACATTGGTAACCAGATAATGGAAGGAGCTTTATCTGAAAAAATGTACAGCCTAGGAAAGGAATATAGTCGCATAAGCAGGAAATTAAAATACTGTATAGAAAATTCTGTAATGGCAATGTTACAGAATATATTTAAGGGCAACTTACCCAAAAATTTTAGGGAGGGTGGCACAGAGCCAGCTGGCTTTTTAAAGGATGGCAATTTAGAAATAGAATATGGAAGGCAACCAGATGAAATCCAGGGGCAATGCCCTTCACAGTGAGAAAGACAGATGTGACTGTCCAGTGCAGTACAGCACTCCTGTGATGTGAAGACCGAGCTGGATTTGTGGGTGGGGAGAAAGAGGGTGCCATGAAGCCCAAGTGGAAGGCAGACATCATGTCACCTGTGGTGTTCTATGCCAGCCTTTTGGGGAGTTGAGGCTTTCACCTGCTCAGAAGGAACAGCCATTGAAGAGTTAGCAAGTCAGTGACAGTCTGTAGGTTTGAATTTTGAAGGACAGTAATGAGTAGATTGTGTTAGGACAAGGTGGGAGTCACAGGAGGTAATGAAGACTGCTTCTAAAATACAAAAACAGGGTGGTTGGTCTGGGTAATAGTAGAGGACTGGGAAGGAAGGAGCAGATTAGGGACAGTTTGAGAAAGTAGGATTAGCATGATTTGGGGATTTTATGAATGTAGAAAGCAAAGTAAATGAGAAGAATCCGAACACACTTCAGTGATGTTTGGGTAGAAGGTGATGTATGGAAGTGGGACACTCGGGAACCTTTTTTAGGTTGTGAAAAATGTATGTTAGGAAATGCATAGAAGATGTACAGGCATATAGTGATTATAATATGAAGTTAGCATCCCATGCTGCAGCATAGTAACTTCTCTTGTGTTGTAACTACTCTGTTATAATTCCTTATGCCCCACCTCCACCCCCTTGGTGTGATGTGGTGTTCTATAATCTTCTCAGTCAAGGAGTAACTTTGCGCGTCTCTTCTTTAGGGAGTTTTTGCGCTTGGCAAGCCCTTTGAATTGTGGTGCCTGGGACAAAAAGCTGCTGAAACAATACAGGGTTCACAAACCAAGTTCACTGAGCTACGAGCCGGAGACGAGAAGTAAGCTGAGTTTTGGGATTCTTTGTCTTGGTTTATTTTGTTAATGAAATCCATAATGGACGTTTGTGATAATCTTTAGAAACAGAAGAGTTTGTTGCTGTGTGAGCAGTGGCACAGGAGAGCGGTTCAGGTTCTCTTGATGGGATGGGTAAGGAGTGATGGGTAGAGCAAGGACACAGGTAGATCCGCCCCTGGTGTGGAAGAGGGAGTACCCATCTCAGGAGATACACTCTCTTTCCCAAGTAGCCCGTGCTGTCCAGACTGGAGAGTGGCTGATTAGATTGTTTAAATGGAGCATTGTATTGGCAGGACAGCTGAAGGATGGGAAGTTAGAACCCAACAAATACAACATCAGGCCTGCGAGGGAAAGAGGGGATCAGATGGCTTCTGGAGGAAGGTGGTCCTGTGTCAAGAGGGAGGAGTCCTGCGGGTCATTCACGGGAACCAGTCAACTCGGCCGCAAAGTAGCTTGGATGAGCGCAGGCAAGCCCGAATGGAATCAACAGAGGAGTGAGGAGGTCCGGAGGAGATGTGGTCTCCTAGACAACTGTAGTGGGTTTGCTGATAGCCTCCAGGGAGATGTCATGCTGAGCGGAGGAAAGAGAAGTGACCCCCTGATTGAGCAGACTGTAGGCCCCGCCCACTAGCCAGTCAGTGTCGTGGGACACTAGCAGACACCATCCACCCCAAACTGGTGAGAAATAGCTCAGTGGAGCCCAGCTGCACCTGATTCCATCCTGTGGTTTTTGGATTTCCTTCCATGGTTAATTCCGTGGTTTTGTGCATTTTTTCCTTTACGATTCCTTCTGGATCATTGCTGGCCATGGTGGTCCAGCAGATAAGGTGTACATAGAATGACCATTAAGTAGACAATGCCAGTGCAGAGACGGTCCTTAGGAAGCTAGAGTGACTGCTTTTGATGGCTGGGGATTAATCCTGTGCTAGGCAGCTGCTCTGTCCCTGAGGTGCATCCTCCCTATCCACTGCAGCTGCTTTGAGAGGCAGTAGTATACATCAGGATCATTCCCTTCAGTTCTGAGGTGAGACTTCTGAAGTTAGATTATCAACCTGCCGCCATTGTTCCCTGCTACCAGTCATCACCACTGTTACTGCTGTCTTATGGAAACTTAAGATCTTTTGAGTTCCAGCATGGTTTCATGGGAAGGCAGGATATATTACAGTTTTTCATGCTCATTAATATACATCCCCTTTATGTATTTTTGTTTCTTTTTGTGTTTTACACAGTTATTTAGAATTGAGTTGTAATTTCCTTTGTTACAATAGAGAAAAAAGTAGTTAGTCCCTAAAAAAGTATTAAAACACGATCATGGTTGACCTAGCACCAGACACACTGAAGATGCCATGTAGTTCATCTTCAGAGGGAACCTTTTCTTTGTTGCATTTGAGATGTTGCCTGGAAGGACAGGACTGTTTATCACCACTTGTGTACACATAGGGATCCTTAAACTCAGTGTTTTTATGATCATGTTTTATGCCGGTAGATCTGAGGATACAAAAGATGGGGAAGAGAGGAGAAGTGAGTGTTGCTCTTCATCTCTGAGATCCTCGGTTTCTTTCTGTGATGGTGCTCTTGAACAAAACTGTTTTCCTTTCAAAGAGAAATGATGAGAAGTGCTGTTGTGAATAGAGCGGCGCACACCCATTACCTGAGACGTAGTTCCATTGCGGGGGTGGGCTTGAGCGGTGACCGTGGGCACGGAGATCCTTTTTAATTCTCGGCGTCTGGTGTTTCTGCAGTGTGCATGCTGCTTTGATAGTAAGGTAAAAAAGAAAAGCAAACTCTTCGAGTCTGAAAGGGAATATACAACATTGCAACTACACAAGTGTCCTTGATATTAACCAAGAAAATTCTAGGGTGTGACATTAACTCATCTGGTAAAGTTGCTTTGAAATTCAGCATGTTTTCCCACTGCCTTACAGGCAGTATGGTCACCTCCCTGGAAGGTCTGGGCTCTGACAACGTTTTCAGTTTCCATGAAGATAACCATTACAGGATAAGCAAAAGTCTAGTAAAGTCTGCAGAAGGAAGCACTGTGCCCTTGACCAGGGTAAAGTGTCTCGTCTCCATGACAACCCCTCATGACATCAGACTTCATGGCTCATCTGTTACGCCAGCATTTGTTGAATTTGACACATCCCTTGAAGGCTATGGGTAAGGAAACTGCAAAGTAGCCGGGCCTTGCTCTGTTAGGGCCTTGCTCTGTCATCGTGAGCCTCGTTGAGATCTTTGCAAACAGACTTGATTTAAACTGCTGGGTTAAACTATGCTGTGACACATTCTGACCTGCGTGTTTTCAAGTGATTCCAGTTCTTAGAGCATACTGTTTCTAGGTTTACCTTTATGAATTATCTATCATATTAACTATATTGGTATAATAATGGAGTTCATAATTGAGGGCCATGGTTGAATAAGGTTTTCTAGGTGTGATTGTGGATGAAATCACTTTACTGGGTCACATTCAGCTCATTCATGTATTTTCTCTGAGTGGCAGAATTGTGTCATCCTAGACGGAAGCTGCTGGAATAGAGGAAGTGTCTTATCTGGCCCCTCCCAGAGAGTTAGCCAACTCCTGGTTTAATAAGTATGAGCTGTAGATAATAGATAAACTTAGATGGAAAGCTGTGGTTGGGTTCTAGCATCTTGTCTCAAACTTAAGTAGGATAATGTATAAGTGCATGATTGATAATGTTATCTGTATGTCTACTCAGGACATCAGTGATGTCAGAGGAGTAACTAAATATTCTGAGACTGCCACAGTTACAAAAGCAGAAATAAGACTCTAGAGTGAACCTCCAAAGTTTTTTTTTTTTCTGTGCTAATGAAATTACTGAGTGTTTTGATTGAGAGTGTATGTTTGTTTTACATATGCAAATTTAACCATAATTTTAAGTAATTTAAATTTTACACAATACTGCTAGGAGTTTGAAAGTACATCATTTGATGTTCTCATGTTATTAAAAGGCAGGAAGGGCTCTGGTTGCCTCAGATGTATCTCATACTCTCTAATCTCCAGCTACAGTTACATACTTGTTTTGCATGTCCGTTGTATAAAAACAGAGTGGATCTCTAACTCGGGTGTGTTTTCTTCACCAGCTGCCTGTTTCTGCCCAGCTTGGCTCCCCATAATGCCCCTACCAATAACGCTGTCACAACGGGTCTTACTGATGGGGCCGTGGTCAGTGGCATTGGTTCCGGTAAGTGGTGTTCCTTTCTTGGTAGATACTTTGACTAACAGCTCATGTGCTATTCCTGCCTCTTAAGAATGTAAACGGGAGCCACAAAGCCCTTTCCTTCTTTCTCTCCTCTGGCTCTAGGTGAGAGGTTCTTCCCGCCTCCTTCTGGCCTAAGCTATTCCTGCTGGTTCTGCATTGAACGCTTCAGTTCTCCTCCAAATAACCACCCTGTCAGACTCCTCACTGTTGTGCGGCGAGCGAATTCCTCTGAGCAGCATTATGTGTGCCTGGCCATAGTTCTCTCTGCCAAAGACCGATCTCTGATCGTTTCCACGAAGGAGGAGCTACTCCAAAATTACGGTTGGTGCCAGCTTCTTTCTGTTCATGATTCTACAAGAGAAAAATCCACCTTAATTAATATTGGTCTGTAAGTTCAAAGTGATAATCCTCGTCTAGCTTTCATTAGGCTCGTGTAGAACAGGTTATGTGGATTCTTGCATATATATTCTTGGAGAATTTCGTACATGTATGCTGTGTCTTTTGGTCCTAAGTACACCCCGCTTAAGGCACTTTGAAAAGTGAGGTAGAAAACACCAGAGGCTGAGCCTGACTGAGGGTGCATCTCTCGTACCAGTGCTCAGGATTCTGCTGGGGCAGCTCTTTGTGTTCGCTCTGTTTGGCTGAAATGATGATTGACTGAGTGTGCTGAGTGAGTGCTACTCATCGAGCACCTGAGTACTTAAGGGCAGCTCTGTGCTTCTGCGCTGCACACAGCAACATCTCTGTCACGTCCCCGATCATTCCTCGAGGCTTGCATTTTTACAATTCTGAATTCCCCCAACATGCAGTCCCTGACTCGGGTGTGCAGCAGAACTTCAAACTCAAGGCATTCGTTAAGATCTTCCTTCCTAAAAGATAGAAATTGCATTATAAACATAAACCCCAGACTGCTCAGTTTTCTTTGTTCTAAATATAAAAATTAAAAACACAAGAATTTTTATCATCTAACTTTTGTTCTTTTAACCAAAATACTTCATTGATTGATGTGGTTATAACAAATATTAATGGAATATGCATGTTAACTTTTAAGTGTAATTATGAGGTTTCTTAGTGTCTTCATGGTGCCTTACACAGCACTGAGTATCAGTGTAATTAATTTCAAAATTCTCATTGTCAGCGCTGAGGATGATTTCTGAAGTGGAAGCTGTCCATGAGCTTCATGCCAGTGTAATAGTAAACAGTTAAATACAAAACTCATTGTCGCACGTCATTTGCCCTCAGTGGCGTGGGTTGTTGGCTTCTTCCTCACGAAGCCCGGTCTGGTCTGTTGTGGGGTGCCCATTTTAGCCCCTCACTGTGTTCCCCACCCTTCACACTCCCCTGGGATCAGTTTCCCTTGCCTCTTCCCTTAAAAATTAATGTTCTTTGGTCAGTCAGTTCTCCTGCAGGGAGAAGGGGTCATCCTTTCTTTTTACTTAAGGCTACTTTACCCCAGGCACAGTGAAATCATTAAAAAAAAAAAAAAGTCTATCTGTGTCCTCAGCTTAGTGTTTGATTTCACAGGCCTAGTGGACACTGCATTTAAAGACTTGATTATTCTTCTGTATAGGGCCTTGCCATTTGTTTATAAACCTACCTCTCCCCCTGTTTCTTGTCTTGATGACTGATGACCCATAGCTAATTAGCCATACGAATCCTCTGGTAACCCTCAGCTGCCATCCTTTGCACTGTCCTGCTGTGATGCACATCCACCTTCCTCCCCGAAAGTGAAACTCTCACACCATTGCTGTTGGTTCACTTCTGAGATGGAAATCTCACTGTTAGCCCAGGCTAGACTGGAATTCCTGATCCTCCTGCCTCCATCCCTGGTCCTGTGATTCCAAAGCATGCACTGCCATGTGCAGTGTTAGGATTGAGTCCAGGCTTTCATGCACGATCGGCAAGTCCTCCAGGAGCTGACCTATCCCCCCCCCCCACACACACACACACATCTTAGTCAGGGTTTCTATTGCTGTGAAGAGACACCACGACCATGGCAACTCTTATAAAGGAAAAATATTTAATTGGGATGGCTCACTTACAGTTTCAGAGGTTCAGTCCATTATCGTCATGGTGGGACATGGTGGCGTGCAGGCAGATGTGGTGCTAGAGAGGTAGCTGAGAGTTCTACATCTTGCATAGGCAACAGGAAGTGAGCTCTCACTGGGCATGGCTTGTACATATATGGGACTTCAAAGCCCACCGCCACAGTGACACACTTCCTCCAGCAAGCCCACACCTATTCCAGCAAGGCCACACCTCCTAATATTGCCACTCCCTTTGGGGACCATTTTCTTTCACACCACCACACACCCCATAGCATTTTTTAGTAACGTCATCTCCAGTACTGGAGAATACTTACTGTTTAATGCTAAGGAAGAGGAAGCACAAAACTTCTCTCTGGTGTGCCTCTCGGGGTGTGCAGAGGAGGTGCCTGAGCCACTATAAATGTGCCTTTACCCAAGCGCCTTCTCAGAGCTGGGTGTGTGTGTGTGTGTGTGTGTGTGTGTGTGTGTGTGTGTGTTCTGGTACTGTGACCTCCTGAGACCCTCTCCACTTTCCATGTGGTCTCTCGGTCCTGCTCCTGTTGTACATCACCCACTGGATTTGCAGCTGTGGTATCTTAACTCCTCAAGGAATTCTCATTCTAAAATATAATCTGATGTTTTACTGTAATAGCTATGTTCATAGGCCAGAGTAAAACTTGGTGTTTTGTTTGTATTTATTTCATATAATTGCAGCTTGACTTCTTAAATGTATTTATTTGTGTGTTCTTTCTTGTCTGCTTTAAGTTGTGTGGTTATGGGTTATGTTAGCTCCTTCCTGCCCCCTTTTAAATGTGGTTTAAACCTTCGCCCTGATGTCTGCCCCACTACAAATAGTGAGAAAAGGTAGGATTGGGTTATAGTTCAGGGGAGGACTACGTGTTGATACGTGTCCGGCTCTGGATTTTACTTCTCGCATCATAAAGAAGAACAAACAAAACAAAAGACGGTACATTAATTTTCAATTAGATAAACATTAAAATAAAATTCATATAAACCTGTTGTTTCTTTTTATTCTTATAGTTGATCAAATTTATTCTGAACAGTTTATTGGGAATGGAGATGGCAAGGACCCGGGAGGGGTTGGAGTGGGAGAAGTTTGGAGGGAGAAAGGGAAGGGAGTACTGTTGTAATTAAACTACAACCATGAAAAGAAAGTTCTCACTGTCCTGTGATCTTACTGTTTACATATGAGTAAACCTGCTGTTTCTTAGCACAGTGTGGCTAGTGCTACTTATCAGGCAGAAGGGGGCAGAGTTAGCTAGGGAAGCAGGCAAGAGGGGAGGCTATAAGACCAGAGTGCTCCTGGCAGGCAAGAGCATGGAACAGTGGATGCTCTCCACACTGTGCCATGCAGCGCCTCTTCCTGCAGCTGCTGTCCTGAGGTTCTGAACGGGCAGGACGACCACAGACCAGCAACAGGTCTGTGGGATGGGCAGCGTGCCTTCCTCTAAGTCAAGGACAAACTGTCAAAATACACTGATATAGAGATGCAGATTACAGAACAGGGGTGGTGTGGACAGGTGCTCTAACTCTCTCCCTCCTGCGTTAGTTGATGATTTCAGTGAAGAATCCTCCTTCTATGAGATCCTCCCATGCTGTGCCCGCTTCCGATGTGGAGAGCTGATCGTGGAAGGACAGTGGCATCATCTGGTCCTGCTGATGAGCAAAGGCATGCTGAAGAACAGCACCACGGCCCTCTATATCGATGGGCAGCTCGTCAGCACTGTCAAGGTAAGCATTCTGCACCAGGAAACAGCTGTGCTCAAAACAGCTGCAGAGAGATGATGATGGGGTACGGGCGTGCGCATGCAGCTGTGTGTGACGTTTGAAGTGAATCTCTGGACTCTCCAATAGGTTGCTTCTTATTAATATTATTGAAAATAAAAATGTCAGCTTTTAGGATTGAGGGGTACACAGCATTGTGTGTATATGTGCACACACAAATACACAGAGAGACGCACACACACCTACACAGATATGCACATACACTATGTATAATCAGGGGCTAGTGTAGCTGGAGTTTTTCTGTGTCCCGCCTGGCCCACAGTCAGGACAAATCTCTCACCCACAGTCCTGAAGCCTTTTATAAAATAGTCACACAGAGACTTAATATTATTTATAACTGCTCGGCCATTAGCTCAGGCCTACCACTGACTAGCTCTTACACTTAAACTCAGCCCATTTCTGTTAATCTGTATGTTGCCACGTGTTCAGTGGCTTTACCTGTGTGCCATTACATGCTGCTCCCTGGACGGTAGACTAGCATCTCCTGACTCAGCCGCCTTCTTCTGAGAATTCTCCTCTCTGCTTATCCTGCCTATACTTCCTGCCTGGCTACTGGCCAATCAGCGTTTTATTAAACTAGTGTACAGAATTATTATCCCACAACGGGCTAGTATGAACATGCGGGTCTTCACCCACATGCTTGTGAACATGCCAGGACCATTTTTTAATATACATAGAATGATAGATGTGATGTGAAGTTGACTGATATTATGAAAAAACAAATCATCAGAAAAGTCCCTCACCTGTGACTACAGGCAGCACCTCAGTTCCTCATCTCTTACACTCTACCTAAATATATTTATTTAAAATGAGCTGATTGATAATTAAGATGTCTCATCAGTAAACAAAAGCATTTTCAACTCTAAGAATGTCAATCAACCGTGCCTATCTTGTATTGTGATAATATATGTGCATATAAATTATACATTCTATTTTTTTAAAATAGTAAGATACTTTTAGTCAGTAATTTTAATTAGGCTCAAAAGCGGTTTTATTGTAGAACTGTGAACACTACATTTTCAGAGAAGCACCATTAATTTGATAATCAGACCACAGGCAGTGAGTGATAGTGTCCCTATATTTAATTGTTGCCGTTTATCTAATTTACTTGGTGAGAACGTGATGACAGACTTCATCGTACTGCATTGAATGCCCAGTTACAGACCCTGGAGGCTTGCCCTTGTGTTTCTCAGCTCCGTGAAGCCGTGTGTGTGGCCTTGAGATAACAAAGTGGTTACTCCTGGTTGAAAGGTTTTCTAGTCTCCCGCTTCTGTCCTCTTTGCAGCTGCACTATGTCCACAGCACCCCTGGGGGCTCAGGCTCTGCAAATCCTCCGGTGCTGAGCACAGTCTACGCCTACATCGGTACTCCACCTGCGCAACGGCAGACCGCGTCCCTGGTTTGGCGCCTGGGACCCACTCATTTCCTAGAAGAAGTTTTACCCCCTTCTAGTGTCACCACTATCTATGAACTTGGACCAAACTACGTTGGGAGTTTCCAGGCTGTCTGCATGCCGTGTGAGTAACTTATCCTCAGTTCCTGAAGCTGTACGGCACCTAACTTCTGCACCATAGGTTCATGTATGTGTAGGGCCGGTATATGTTTGCCTGGGAAAGTGCTTTTCCCACTTCCTTTCTTCAGGATAATTTTATTGATCACTCCCGTTAAAAATGTGCTTCTCAAGCTGAGGCTATAGCTCAGGGTTAGAGTGCTTTGCTAACATGTCTGGGCCTTGAGTTCAATCCCCCGCACTGCAAATAAGGAGATAGATTAAAAAATATATAGTGCTTCTCCCCGCCATCACACTGTACTTTTCTGACAGGGTTTCTCTGTGTAGTTTTGGTGCCTGTCCTGGATCTCGCTCTGTAGACCAGGCTGGCCTCGAACTCACAGAGATCCACCTGGCTCTGCCTCCCGTGTGCTGGAATTAAAGGCGTGTGCCACCACCGCCTGGCAACACTGTACTTTTCTGATTCATTATCTACTCACTAATTAATTTTCCAGGTTTTCTTCTTGGAATAAAGATGAGGGTTTTTACCCTGTTAGAGGCCAACCTCAATCCTGTGTATTTTTTCTGCTACTTCTATTACGTGAAGCAATTTAAATGTTAAAACAGGAACCAAGTGGATCCAGTAAACAAAAACGTACTCTCAAGATTAAAGCTGTCATTCCTGATAGTCCGTTTTTTGAAATCCCTTTTTCCAAAAGAAATACAGAATAAAAGAAAGTGATGTTTGACCTACAGTTTCTTTTTGGCACCCAGATGTGTTACATCTGCCTTTTCCTAGTTCTGATTCCACTCATGGTCTCAGAGACGTTACAGCAAATAAATTCTAAATGTTCACTAGCTTGATGATGATTGAGTACTTCATATGCTTACTCAGCATTGATTTACAGTGTCTAATAGGAGCCGGCACTGGGAACTTTCCATGTGCCACGTCTGTTAATATGCCCAAAGGGCGTTTGCGTTCGCTGCTCCTCCTCATGTGTATTTATTTATCTCAAAACAGTGTGTTAGCTCCTACCATTATCACTTTCATTTCGTCAGTGAAGAAACTGAGGCAGACAGACAGACAAATAGATTTACCATGGAGATACTGAGTAGTAAAGCGAGATTCCAAAATGTGTGGTTTTTCCCCGCCCTGCCGTGCAGTCCTATCCTCAGGGGTGTGGAAGGTGTGGGTGAGCGTGCTTGACAAGCAGAGACCCGAGTCCCACTAAGCTGGAGACACTCATGCGTCCTCACGCCTTTCCGTGTAGAATGAAGTATTTGGTGGTTGTTAGGTAACGGTTAACACTCTTTGGCCTCCTCTGCAGTAGGCCTTATGGAAGGTGCTGTAGGAGTCAAACAGTGTAGAAGTGTGTGGCTGCAAGTCCTCTCCTATACTGTACTCGGAGAAGCAGACCAGAGCTAACAAAGTAAAATGGCTTTGAAGTCTGGCTGTCTTTATGACCACTTTAAAAATATTGAAATCCGCCCAGGCAGGAATGGCAGTCAGCATGAACACTCTGTTCTGAGGGTGTAGACTGGCCGTTGTGAAAAGAATCGTTCTTCTTTTGAAGGTAAAGATGCAAAGTCTGAGGGTGTCATCCCTTCGCCGGTGTCACTGGTTGCAGAGGAGAAGGTGTCCTTTGGCCTCTATGCCCTCTCCGTGTCCTCCCTAACGGTGGCAAGGATTCGGAAAGTCTATAACAAGTTAGACAGCAAAGCCATTGCTAAACAGGTAAGTTAAGTGCTCTCCCGGTGAACCATGGCGGCTCTCATTGGGAGGGTAGTCCAGATGGGCACAATTGAGTCACAGAGGTCCCTCAGAGGTGAGGACCAATGTAGTAGAGTGGGATGCTGGTGGCTTTAAAGATGAAAACCAGGGGCCATGGGCCATCAAATGCAGGCGGGAAGAAAGTGGGTTGTTCTCCACAAGCAGTACAACCCTGCCAACGCCTTCATTTTAGGCAGTCAGGACCATGTTTTACATCAGATCTTCAGAACTAAGATAAGAAGGTTAATGCTGTTGTTGACTTGGTGGTAATTTGGTAAAGCAGCCATGAGGTTGCTGTGGTCTTCTTCCCTTCAGGGCAGCTTTGCTGGATGTAATACTCTGCAATGATGGGGATTCTCATTCAGTCCTTTGCTGTTCATTTCCTGTTGGGGCATCTTTCTGTTGCCGACACAGCACTTTGACCAAAAGCAGCTTATGGCAGGAAAAGGTTTATCTCTTCTTTCAGGCTTCAGTCCATCATTGAATCGGGGCAGGAAGTGGAGGAACACTGCATGTTGGTTCCCTCACAGATTCATGCTTACCTAGCTTATTTATATAGCTCGAGATCACCTGCCTAGGGATGGTGCCACCCACAGTGGGCTAGCCCCGCCTACATCAGTTAGTGTGACCTGCCTAGGGATGGTGCCACCCACAGTGGGCTAGCCCCACCTGCATCAGTTGGTACAGACAGTTCCCCACAGACATGGCCACAGGCCAGTCTGATCCAGACCACTCTATTGGAGACTTTCCTTTCAGATGGTTCTAGACTGTGTCAAGTTGACAATTCAATCACACCACAATACTTCCTTTGCTGTATGGTTGTCTAGTTTCTGATTCAGACCTGAGCATCTTAAGTGACTGTTCTCTGTGTGCTTTCATTTTTTTAAATGTTTGATCTCTAGAAATTCAAATGTGATATACCTAGACTTTGAAAAACTTGTTCCCTGATTGGGTTCATTGACTCTCTTGAACTATAAATTCACATCTTTCACTAACTTTCAGTAATTATATTTGCAAATACCTTTCTGCTGCATTTTCTTAGTTTTATTCTGGGACTCTAATTAGCATATTTGTTATTTTTTTTTCATATTGCCACCCTCGTGCCGTTTATATTTGGTACATTTTGCTCCTAATTTAGGCCAAACATATTTAAATATTTAGCTTAATTGGGAAACTGGGAATGTCTTGCTGAGCATCAAAACTTCTGTTGACAATTTAGATTTCAGCCTTGCATGTAGCTCAGCCTTAGAACACTTACCTGGCACACAGTAAGGCCCCGGGTGTGACCCAAGCTCCACAGAGTTAAGAAGTTGAACCTTGCTGGGCAGTGGTGGCGCACACCTTTAATCCCAGCACTTGGGAGGCAGAGGCAGGCGGATCTCTGTGAGTTCAAGGCCAGCCTGGGCTACCAAGTGAGTTCCAGGAAAGGCACAAAGCTACACAGAGAAACCCTGTCTCGAAAAACCAAAAAAAAAAAAAAAAAAAGAAGTTGAACCTTATGACAGTAAAGAACACAATTTCTGGTTTGGTAAGTGATTTGGTTGGCTGGTTAGTTTGTGGCTTTCTGAGGCAGATTCCTACTATGTAGCCTACCCACATCCATCTTGACCTGGCCGTCCTCCAGTCTTAGCCTCCCAGATACTGAAACTTTAGGCTGGGATCACCACATAGACTTTTTTTTTTTTTAAACTGATGTTGAAATTTAAGAAAAAAAAAAAAAGCGTATCTCTATCTCTATGTTTCTGGCCCTATAGCGGAAGAGCCTAGTCTGTGTGTTTGATATTTTTTATGTAGTCACGTTTCATCTGTAATCTTGGAAATTTTATCTGAAGCTGATTGGATCTAGCTTTTATCTAGTTGATAAAACTGAATTATCAACAGTATTTGTCTGCAAGGCACTGAATGATGGCCAGCCTCCATACCACGGGGAGGTTCGTTCAGGAAAATTCAAATATCTCTGCCATCTTTATCTCTGTAGACTGCATTTAAAATTACTTTTATGAAATTTCACACTTCGGAAGTACTTGCTCAGTTAAAAGAAAACATTGTAGAGAATGCTCACACTTTATAGTAGGCAGGAGACAGAAGAGTTTGTTACCTGTCCTGAAAGAGGAGGCATCACACTGCCAGGCCATCGTCTCTGATCACATTCTTCTCCTTTCCTGTTTCCAGTTAGGCATTTCCTCCCACGAGAACGCCACCCCGGTCAAGCTGGTTCACAATGCCGCAGGCCATCTCAATGGACCAGCGCGCACAATTGGGGCCACTCTCATTGGTTACTTGGGTGAGTACATTGTCTTTCTTGTTTCATATTCTTTACTTGCTTTCAAATTTGCATTTCTTTCCTTCATATAAAAGGGGGGGGATGTTTTAAGTTTATATCTTGAAGCACTTGACCTGTAATGTTCCTGCCATGTTACGAATTAGTCCCACATCCTAATCAAATTTAAAAATTATGAGCTCTCACGAAATCTCACGCACTTCTGTACAAACTGCAGATGGCGTGTTGAAACAGGTGTGAAAATCAAAGCATCAATTATGTCGTGGTTTCGTTCAGTGCTGGTTTTGCTTGTGCGTCTTTCTGTTACTTAGAAATGAGCTAAAAGAACATTGTAGCCCCATGGTAGAGCCCATCCCTGTCACGCAAGAAGCCGTAGGTCCGATCCCCAGTGCCTCCAAACAGCAGCAGACAGAGCAAAGAGGAGGAGCTTCAGGGTGTAGACACTGTCCAGCTGTAGCGAACATCAGAGTTGCATCTGCTAGAGCTCCACATGGTCTGTCTTAGAGTTGGAGTCTGTGGTTAGGCAGGATCTAAGGCAATCCAGTCAGGCCACCCAGCCTTTAGAAGTGCGTAAGTGCAGGTTTGTGCGCGATGCTGGTTCCTTTTGAGAGTAGCGAACAGTTTTGCTGGGCCAACTCCTATGTTTAATCAGTCTTTGCAGTCGTTAGTGCTCCATGCTTGCCATATCCTGACTGTGCTTTGCTTTTGTGGTAATATCGCATTATTAAAATAGTTCCCTGCTTGATAAAGCACATTATCGGACTCAACAGATACTTAGGGAGCACTCATTTCGGGACTACTGCTTAACGTTCTTCCCAGCACCCCAGCACAGTGTGGTGTGGTGGCAAGTGATGGCCGAAGCGTCCACAGACCAGGGTCCAGTTCCTGCCCTCCCGCTCAGTGACTCAGGCCCGGCATTTAAACTCTTTACACTTCAGTTTATGATTACATCATTTCCCTCCTCCCTCCTACCCCTCTCATGTCTAAGGACCCTGCCTCCCCACTTCCTACATTCATAGTCTATTCTTTACTAACCACTGTCGTTACATATTCATAGAAATGAATCAACTTACAAACACAGCCTACTGAGTCTGTTCAGTTGACTTGCATGCATACGTCTTTAAGGCGGACCACTTGGTATTGGGTAACCAATCAGAGAGCTCGTCTCTGGTGAAGGCTAGTTCTTCCTGTCTTAGCAGCTGTTAATTGCCTGTCACTCTTCATCAAGGGGTGGGGCCCAGTGAGATTTCCTTCTGTGTACATTAGGATCTCAACTTTTGTTGGGATTGTTCAGGTCTTTAGGGAGTCATGTTGAGATTTCATGAACATAGCTTCTCTGTCACTTCTAAGGGACACAGTTTCATAGCAGACTTCCTGATCTGCTGGCTCTTCTGTCTTCCCATCCTTCCTTCCACTATGTCCCTGAGAGATGCAGCAGCTGGGGCTGGGTACCGTGTGGCCAGTTGATCTGCGTTTTGACCAGTGGTGGCTTTCCATATGGTCTCTTGCTGCTGCAAAAAGGAACTGGTGAGGAGTGAGATCTACGCTTATCTGTGTGTTTAAAGAGAAGTACGTGGACTGCAGTTAGGATTACACTGGTTCAGGAAAGTGCCACTACAAGATCCTCCTCTGATCGCTGGCCTCACCAGCCATGTGTAATCGGCTAGGCAGCACTTCCAGGGATAGCTCATCCTGTTGGTCACTGTAATGGATCGCAGGGGCCACACCTGACTAGGACCCTTTCCTCCCTTAGCAGCTTGCATGTCCCCTCTAGTACTATGAGAAGTAGTCCTCAAGAAGGGGGTGTCTGGGTCGGTTCCAGCTCAAACCCTCCAAGTGTGTGTGGTATCTTTAGCAATAGGGAGGCAGGAGCTATACTAATAGGCTATATTGTTTTGGGAATCTCTCAGACGGGCTCTCCTGACCAACAACTTGAAAGGTTTCCCATGCCTGGTACTAACTGAGGGCTTGTTAGACAGTGTGCGGGAGGAGTATTGTCATCCCATATGATGTCATTTCATCTGAAGTGTGTGTGTGTGCACATACACTTATATGTGTCATATTCAATTTTAGCTAAGTATAAAATAATGATTCCCTATATCTTTTATACTGTAACTGATCTCAGAACCCTGGGCTCAAATGATCTTCATCCATTCTTATATGTATCATACTCAATTTTAGCTAAGTATAAAATAATGATTCCCTATATCTTTTATACTGTGACTGATCTTAGAACCCTGGGCTCAAATGATCTTCATCCATTCTTCTTAGTAACAGGGACTACAGCTCAAAAATACTTTTATTTTTAAAGATTTTTTTTTATTTTTAATTATGTGTATGTACAGGTGGTGAGGTGCACGTATGTTCAGGTGCAAACATATTGGATTCCCTGGAACTGGTGTATGAGTGCTAAGAATTGAGCTCAGGTCCTCTAGAAGCATAGATTGCACTCTTAACTACTGAACCATCCCTCCAGCCTCTAATTCTGTATTTTAAAATCTCAGTCCTAAAGAGCAGGCAAATAACATTCACTCAGAACATCAATAAATGCTTCAAATACAATAGTGTCACACCTGCACTCCATCCAGAGTTTCCCCAAGTATATTCCCAGGGGAAACTAGTAAGGATCTTTCTTACCTCACATTGCATTCCTGTGACCTCTGTGTTTCTAGGCAGGCTCTTGCGCACTGTGGACTAGATAACTGATATCTGCTCTAAACCCATTAACACTTATTTTAATTGTTTTTCACTCTCTTTTTAATCAGGAGTAAGAACATTTGTCCCCAAGCCTGTGGCCACTACTTTGCAGTACATTGGAGGAGCTGCCGCCATCCTCGGCCTGGTGGCCATGGCCTCTGACGTGGAAGGGTTATATGCCGCAGTCAAGGCCCTGGTTTGTGTGGTCAAGAGTAACCCACTAGCCAGTAAGGAAATGGAGAGAATCAAGGGCTATCAGGTTGGTAACCACAGGCTTTCCTTCGCTTTCACTTCATACCAAATAATCTAATTTTCATTAGTCATATTTGTTAAAATGGAAGAATTATATTGTCCAAGTAAACTTAAAAGCCACTGGCATGTATTAAAAAGTAATTCATCAAGTGAGAAGAAGTGTATGTGGCTCTATTTAATTTTGGCTTCTCAGGTTCGCTTCTTTCACTTTGTCTCATGTGTTCTGTGGCTGCATTATCTCAGCCAGCTCTGATGCGTACAAGGCACTGGACCCTCACTGTCCTGTGGAACGGTTCCAGGTCTCCACTTGTCTCATACACATCTTATCAAATCATATTGCTTTTTTGTGTAACCTAGGTGTACCTACTCATGTGTTGAAATCATCTGAGATGTTTCTCACTCCTAATACAATGTGAATGCTATGCTACAGTTGTTGTATAATATAGTGGTAAGGGAATAATTACAGGAAATGTGTACAGAGTTTTTAAAGAGGATGTTTTTGACCTCTGCTTGACTTAATCTGTGTGTTTAAAAGCTATGGACAGAGAAAGCCAACCATAGTCAGATCACTGCTTGCTTGCTTGGATGGTCTTTCTCTTCACACAAAGGGGAATGAAGCGAAATTGGACATATTAGCTCCTGCCTGGAGAGACTCAGGGTTGGTGATCCACCAAAGCTCTTCCCATTTTCTTTGTGGCTTCCCCCCTTCACATGCCTTCATCTCTAGCTCTCTTATTTCCTCCAAGTGTGGAAAACCACTATGCAGTGAACATACATTGCTGTCCCTGATGGGTTCAGACGGAGTTGTAAGATAGGTATCATGCTCAGCTGTGTAGTCTGTGCGGCAGAAAGGGACTCAAGTGAAACAATTCGAAATAAGTATTTGAGGCAAAATTGAGTCTCTGCTAGTCGGGGTGTTGAGGTTTTGTCCCTTTCCCTGAGAAAAACGACGTAAAGGTAGGAATGCTTTCTTTGCCTTGTGATGTTGTAGTTTGGTCCACAATTTGTTTGCTCTGTAACTACTGGCCTGCTGTAAAATAGGACAGCGGGGTGGGGGGCATGTCTCTGAGAAGAATTGCTCATCTCGTACAGCCAGGAAACGGGAAGGGACTGTGGACTGTCTTTCCGGGTACATCCCCGGTTGCTCATTTCACCCAGCGAGGCCTCGCCTGCCATGATGCCATGAGGTCATGAAGCCATCAGAGAATTAACCCGCTGACTAGATCCAGTGCATGTGCTGCCGTCAGCAGGACAGTCTACAGCAGGCCTGATCTGTTGCTTCTTCCAGTTGCTGGCAATGCTGCTGAAAAAGAAACGCTCCCTTCTCAACAGCCACATCCTCCATCTGACGTTTTCCTTGGTGGGGACCGTTGACAGCGGCCATGAGACATCCATCATTCCCAATTCCACCGCTTTCCAGGACCTGCTTTGTGATTTTGAAGTGAGTATACACAATAACTGGTAAGGGAAAGTTGGTGGGTGTATTTACTTTTCTCTACCACGAGAGAGTTAAACTGTTTTATCTCAAAGATATGTGTCTGAAATTGTGTAATTTTATGATCATATCAATATCAGTTAGTAAAACATAAGAAAATAATTGTTTCCTTTTCTCCAAATACATCCTGCTCTACAAATGTTACAGAAATTAAATGCTTAATATGTACCCCGAAACTGCCCATTTCTACTGCAACAGTCAATACAAGAGGGAAGCGTTCCCATTAAGCTCTTCTGCAAGAAACTTTTCCGCAGTCAGGAGAATCTAGACGTGTAATCTGGATTATTAGCAGCTACATAGTAAAAGAATGTTTTTCCGAAACTAGGAGGTTTTCACTTCTTCTGTCTTACTTTCTCTGTCCCTCCAGCATGCTCACACCCTTTGCTGGCCGATCCTCCTCATCATGTCACCTTTAGTCACTACGCACTGAATGTTCACGTTACATCCCTTGGAAATGGGATCTCTGGGCAGCGTGAATGAAGAGCCTGTCTGTCTGTCTACATCTTTGTGTCTGTCCCACACAGGGTGGTACCAGGACCTAATGATGGCAATGCTGATCGATACTAGGTCCCAATTCTCCTTTGTCATGATTGCTACACAGTGTTTGGTCCAACAGATACTGTACCCTCACTACTTTAGTGAAGCTGTATTTTTAGAATTTATTCACGGATTTCCTTGTCAGTAAAAATCCACGCCTTGAGCTCAGTCCTTAGCGTCTCCACCATTCAGCACGTGTAATTGCTCTGCTCCTACGGCTCCTCCATCCTCTGCCAGCTCTCAGGCATCACCACCCTGGTCCTTTATCCCTCTCACTACTCCTACTGTGCTTCTGTCTCCGTGACATTTTCACGACAAGACTGTCATCTCTCGGCTTTCTTTGTTCCTTTATCTTCCTTGGGCTCTCACTTGACCCCACAGCTTCGTCTCTGGAGTTCACGGTCACTGTCACGTCTGTCGCTAACCTTGGCGTCTCACTTCAAGACTTCCTTCTGACTTCTTGCTCAGTGTTCGCATTGTTGTAGCCTAGCAATGCCTCGGCTGAACTTGACATCCTTGCCCCGAATTAGCACATCCATCTAACTTCCATGTCTGTTAACAAGGCCCCATTCCTTAGGATTGGAATAATGAAGTCAGCTTCCTCCTTCCCCCTGTCTATAAACAGTCTGGCATGAAATCCTGAAGATTCCACTCTCCCTTTGTACAGTGTCTGCCCTCTCGGCCTCCACTGCATCCTAACAGGACCTCACCAGCTCTCCTCACATGCACAGGATAACTGTCACTTCTGTACTTCCCTAGGCTGTGCTGTCCACCTTTGGAGGTCTCATTCTTTTATAGAGACATCATTATTTCACATCTTCAGGAATCTGTTGAGAGTCTCCCCTTTTCCGCACAATAAAATAGACATTTCTCAGTTTTCAAAGTTCTAGTTCTCAGATGTCTTTGAAGATGATGATGGTCACCATCATTATTATTTAAGACAGGGTCTCAACTGTATAACTCTGGCTGGCCTGGAGATTACTATGTAGACCAGGCCGACCTTGAAGTCACGAAGATCCTCCTGCCTCTGCCTCCCGATTGCTGGGATTAAAGGTGTGTGCTACCACAATTGACTCCCCTTTGATTTACCCAAGCACTATGTTTGTTACTAAAGACCTAAAAACAAAAATTAAAACACACAGCCCATGACTCTAGGCCATCAGAAGAGAAAAACAAAGAAATAAGTAAATAGTTGTGAAAGATCCAAGTTAAAAGGCTGCAGAGGGCGGCAGACCTAAGAAGACCGGGGAAGCCTGCTGGACTGTGTTTCCTCCGGGAATTTTCGCTGGTTTCAAATTTGTGATCAACATTTAATATACAAACATAAATTTAGTTGAATACCAAATTCTGGCTCCATCTGACAATACCTTTATACTCCCTGGCTTCCTAGAGCATCTCTTATTACTAAGCCACAAATAGTCTATAAATAATTCCTCCCTTTTTAAAAAACAGCCATTTTACAAATTCAGTAAAATAATCATAACAGCATACAGACATTTTCTTTGATATTTTTCTAGAATCTAAAATAATGTGGTTTATCTTTGAAGAATATTATACTATGTCCATTTCCTCTTTCCTTGTTTTTGTACATGTTTTCTGTTTTATAATCTCCAAAATAGGTCATATTATTTTCACTTTAAATGATCAGTTTTTTTAATGCATTAAAAAAAATCTTTTCATTTGCCTGGATGTATCATCTTTACAACTCTTTACCTTCTTTTAAGATTTTATTTTTATTTTTTATGTAATTGTACACATGCCTGTGTGCAGTACCCAGGAAGACCAGAACAGGGTTCTAGGGCCCTAGCGCTGCAGTTCCTGGCAGTTGGGCACCATCTGGTTTGGGTGCTGGAACTGAAGTTGTGTCCTCTGAAGAACAGCAGGGCCTCTTAAAGGCTGAGCCTTCTCTCCAGCCAGACAACATAATCTCTATTTGTAAATCTGGAGTCCGTCCTGTACCTGGATTACTTCTTTTTAACGTGCATGTAATCAAGGTCTGCTGGCAATGAGCTCTCCCATCTGAAGATGGGTTTCTCCTATTTTTTTTTCTTTTTCTTTAAAGATGCTTTTGTAGGAAATGCACTTCTAGTTGGCCATCTTCATTTTTCTACACTTTAAAAATGTCATTGATCATGTTCGCCTTTCTGTGACATATAGAATATATGTAATAGATTTTACAAGCATGCTACTTCCATTTTTTTTCTCCTTGGGTGTGTTTATAGTGATTGATTTTCCTCCTCCATTTTCTGCTGTATCTGGTTGATGATGTAACTGAAGTATGTTCCATGTGCTGTACTTGATTCTCTTGTGCTGACGATGGGGCGTGTTCAAGCTTAAATATCGTGTTGTTCATATTTTGTTACAGGTCTGGCTCCATGCACCGTATGAACTTCATCTTTCTTTATTTGAGCACTTTATTGAACTCCTGACAGAGTCCAGGTATACTTAACACTCACATAGCTGGCTGTTCAGTTACGAAAGAGATGCTCTTACGATGTATTATTAATCGTCTTTCTCTTACAGTGAGGCCTCCAAGAATGCCAAGTTAATGAGGGAATTTCAGCTAATCCCCAAGCTGCTCCTGACTCTCCGAGACATGTCCCTGTCCCAGCCGACCATCGCTGCTATTAGTAACGTGCTGAGCTTCCTGCTGCAAGGCTTCCCCAACAGCAACGATCTGCTCAGGTGGGTTTGGCTGAAATGGCCAGTGAGGTTGAGATGAGATGAGTGGAAGGGAATGGGTCCCTGTGGTCCCTGTGCTCCGGTGACAACTGTAATGTCAGTACCGTGCGAGTAAGGTGTGGGAAGGGGTGTGGAAAGCAGCCAGAAACGCTGGCTGCCCTAGATATCCAAGTCTTCGGGATAGGAGTTGTCAGTCCACGGCCTTCCGCCTTTCTCTTTGGTCTCTGTTACTCATAAACAGGTGATACTTTGTTGTTGAGTACGTAAATGTTTTCTGTGATTTGAGCGTTATCTGAGTAACTGAAGAGGTGGCGCAGTGGGTAAGAGCACTTGCTTTGCAACTGGGATGAGCTGAGTTAGCCCCACATAGCCAGCCAGCCGAGCCTGTGCCACATCTAGGTGGGAACAGAGGCAGAAGGGTCACTGGTGCTGGCTGGCTGCTCGACCAGCTGCCACACAGGAGCAGCAGGCTCAGGAAGAGACCCTGCCTCAAATGAGCAAGGCAGAGGATGACAAGGTAGGACGGCCAGTGTCATTCTCTAGCCTACTCACACGCACAGGCACTCA
Organism: Peromyscus aztecus; assembly: GCA_902168405.1. NCBI lineage: Eukaryota > Metazoa > Chordata > Mammalia > Rodentia > Cricetidae > Peromyscus > Peromyscus aztecus. The sequence continues at coordinate 52,224 of CABHPQ010166586.1, forward strand.
CACCTACACACACACACACACAAGTTTACACCACAGTCATACACATACACACACACACAATTGCACACGCGTGCCATGGGCAATAATTTTTTAGCATAAGGGAAATACGGAGCTTTTCCTTCATGGAGTCTGCAGAAAGTTGTTTTATTTTTAAGTTTTTAACTTTTAACTTTTAAATTTTTAACTTTTCCACTTCCTTTGTAAATGAACAAGGGCCTAGGGAACTTAAACTACTTGTCTCCAGTCACATTGTTAAAAAGTCAGTCTGTGTGTGTGTGTGTGTGTGTGTGTGTGTGTGTGTGTGTGTGTGTACACATATACATATATGCACATGCACGCGCGCACACACACACACACACACACAATCATATATATGTATAACCTACCCTGCATTTCTAAAACCCACATTCTCCATCCCTCGGCTCTAAAGGATTCATACAGATCAGCAGAGCATTTTAACTTGGTCAGTCATGCTGTTGAGCTTGTTTAGGCCACGTGGCTTAGTGCATTAAAGAGCTCCTGCTTCTGAAAACCTAGATTCTTAGATTTCAGAGACCTTGTGGTGTTGATGCCATTAGCTGTGGTCCAGAGGAAGCAAACTGAACACCGTCACCTACTGAGCCAAAGAAGTCAAAACAGAATGCACATGTGGGTTTATTTTCTCATTTCTTTGTGTTTTGTGTGTTAGGGAAAAGAAAGATGAAACTTTTTATTTTCTGCTTTATTTTCAGGTTTGGCCAGTTCATTTCTTCTACGTTGCCAACCTTTGCAGTTTGTGAGAAATTCGTGGTTATGGAAATTAATAATGAAGAGAAACCTGACGTGGGTGAGTTGAGCAAAGAAAACGATCAGCTAAGTCCTCTGCCCTAACATGACACAAATTGGACTGAATTATATATGAAAATATTATGTAACATTCCCCTTCATGTTACTTTATGGGGTCTTTTACTGGTATGTCTATCTTATGTTAAGTCTGTGTAGTGTGCAGAAGTGTAGTGTGGCCTACCAAATGTAAAAGGTATGAAAGCTTTCCCGTTTTAGATTCATGGCCGTCCTCTTCTAGTGTAATTGAAATGACTTCATTTTAAAAATTACATCCATATTACTAGTGTCCTCATTCTCTGTAGCTTTTTTACTATAGTCTTCAGTGGTCATTGAGAGAAATATCTTTTTCCCCTGCTGATACTGAGAGAATAGTCCTTGTTCAGCATTGTTATGGCCTTATTATATAATTGGAAAATCTATCACGTGTATGATTCTTATTACTTACAAATGTACAGAAGAAGGATCGTAAGAGAAAGTGGTGTAACCTCAATGTTCAGAGGACAGACAGATTGAGAGACTGAAATGCTGCAGACCACAGCCTTCTACCAACAGACTCGGCACTAGAGCATACCGCTCCTGCTGGTTCCTGCTGCCAGTTCCTTTGAAACCACCTTGATCTGTCTTTGGTGGAAAAAGAATTGTAAGGAACAAACAACAAATGCCCAAAGCCTTGTGAGACAAAAACCTCCAAATATACATTACCATTGGCTTCGTTTTGTGCTGGCTGTCTGCTGCCTGACATAGGACCTGCCCTTAAGTGTGGTTTGTTTCCCCAGGGAGATGGTTGGAGAGAACTACTTTTCCTTTGCGGTCACTTATTGGTTGGAATGCTTCTGGGTTGACATGGGGGTTGTAGCAACTTCTCCTCTCAGCACTTGAACCCCATCCGGCTCAGACCCATGCCAGCCCTGTGCACACGGCCACAGTCTGAGTTCATATGCATGTGTCAGTCCTGTTGTGTCTAGAAGGTCTTGTTTTCTTGATGTCCTCTATCCCCTCTGGCTCTTACAGTTCTTTCTACCTTCTCTTTCCCAGAGTTCCCTGAATCCTGAGGGGAGGGATTTGATGGAGACATCCTATTTAGAACTGAGTATTCCAAGGCCCCCTGGTCTCTGCACATTGCTCAGTTGTGAGTCTCTGTATTTGTTCCATCTGCTGGAGAAGGAAGCTTCTCTAATGGTGGCTGGTCTAGATTGTGAGTTCATAGATCAGTGTAATGCGATCTATGAGTTTAGAGAATGTTAGGAGTCATTTTACTGATGTGCGCCTTTAGCAGAACAGCAGTAGTATTTGGTTTTCCCCTTAATCCACGGCCTGTCGAGTCTGAGGTTCTTGCTTGGGTGCAAGCAGTGTCAGGCAGGGCTGCCATCTCATAGAGCGATCCTTCAATCCAGTCAGTAGTGGTTGGTTACTTCCACAACATTTCTGCCACTTTTGCATCAGCGTCTCTTGCCGTCAGGTCACCATTTTCTTTCTATCACAGCGCTGACAGCTAGAAAGGGGATAGCTCTCTCCTGCTTTGTGTGCAGAGACCTTCCTGGACCATGAAGGGTCAGGGTAGGCGCCAGCTTGACTTTTCCGTGCTCGGTGAGTTGTGTAGGTGTTTTCTCCAGCAATGGAACCTTACCACTAGTTTGTGGCGAGCAATCGGTACCCTTGACAACTTCCCGGATTGTTTGAGGCTTTCCATGCTTTGGCAAACAGCTTGTTAACTATAACCCGTTCCCCATGCTGTAGGTTTCACGTGGTGTGGAGAGATGGCTAGTTGGGCCTTTGTTTCCCGGCTTTCGATGATTCCAATTTAGATTTCGTCTATGTATGTATTTTAAGAAGCTTCTGCCATATTAGGTTTCCATGCGACCCGTTTGTTTTAGCTGCCCTCTCTGTATTCTCTCTCCTGTCCCTTTCCACCCTCCCCTCCCCATCTGACCCTCCCGTATTGGGTCCTGTCTCTCCCCACCCCCCACACCTGTCCCTGGGACATCAGAACAGATCTCCATAGGAAGGGGAAATATAAACTTTTAACTTAATATACCATGTTCAAGCATTATTTTTAAGCTCTGCATTAATATCTGCTGAAGAAATATTGATTAGAAAATGAAAATGCTTCAAAAATTGTTGAAAATATATAACAGTCTATTCCAATTATACAAATGTTGCAGGAAAAATAAGTCTCTATTTCCCATATATTTTATAGCCATCTGATTCAATAATCACAGAAGTGTAAGTCCTTGATGGTGAGTGCTGCCCTAAGGCTATACAAACGGCTAATTTCTGTTGAGAAACCAAGTTGATTCACCTGGTCTTCTCATCACTTTGTGTCATCTGAAGTAAGAAAGTGTGTGGATGATAGTCATTATTTGTTCACCGTGAAATTGTACTAAATATGATGTGATATTCAAAAAATACCACATTTTTTTTCAAGTAGTATTCAGGATACACACCTACCAAAAAATATCTTGGGTGAAATGATGCCAAACATTGATAAATTAGTGTAAACTAACATAAACAGTATGTGACGGGGTTATGAGCTGTGGAAAAACAACAGTTTGGGAGCTTCTTTCAGATGGATCTCAGTGTTTTAAACTATATTTGAAAATCAGGGGAGGCATAATTAATACAAAGTCAAATAAAAAAATAGTAAGGATTTTGAGAGAGTTTTAATTTTCTGCATAATATTGTCCACTTATAAGAAGTGATTCTTATGGCAGCTTAACATCTCAGGTTTGCTTTTGCTAGTACTCTAAGCTGCTGGTGTTTGCTACTTGGAATAGGGGGTCCTAAGTCCCCCTTTGTGAACTTGAAGCTTCATAATGAATAGAGCAGTAAATTCCCTTTGTGTCTGGGGGACGTGGGGGTCAGGGTCTCCCACTTTGTATCTTTGTGTAACCTAACCTGGCACATAAACCAGGGAGCCTCTGAAGTCATGCACCACTGTACCCAGCTAAATTCACTTTTTTTTTTCCCCACTGTGTAGCCCTGAGTGGCCTGGAACTCACTATGTAGATGAGACTGGTCTTGAACTCACAGACATCTGCCTGCCTCTGCCTCTGCCTCTAGAGTGATAGTTTAAAGGCATGTGTGACTACACCCAGTTAAATCCACATTTTAAAAGACAGTCTAAAGTTTAGAATAGTCCATGGTCTAAGCAAGTAGAACCAAAAAACCACAGTGAGTTCAGGTGGGCCTAAGTGCTAGCAGAAATGGAGGCGTGAGAGTGACCAGCCACACAGCTTTCCTGAGGCGCAGTATGCCTGGCACTGTGGACTAATGACGCCCAAGCCCTGGCCTTCTGGGACACTCCACTGGGGGCCTCTGAGCCTGTCTAACTCTGCTTTTGTCCAGTTTCTGCTTTTGTGATTTTGTGTAGACTTTGCCTCTGTTCTGAGCTGTACAATTCTAACTTTGCTTCATGTGTTGTAACTGTTGAATAAACTAATGATTCTTATTTTCAAACTTTCAAATCTAGTCTTAACACAAAACATGGCTCTCATCTCAATGAGACTCAGAGAGGGTTTATTTATTATGAGTGACCGTGGCCTAGGTTCAGGTTGGCCCACATAGCATGTTTCGACATAGAATGACTTCCTGGAGTTTTATAGTAAGTCGAGTTTCTCCAATGTGCTGGTGGAAACATTGGGTAGCAGGATCCAACAGAGCAGGAAACCATCTTCGATCGGATCCGATGTCATCTTGATGTTCTCTTAACTGTAGCTGGTGAGAGCTAGCGGTCTGCTGAGTTAATTCATTTCAGAAGGTTTTACTGGATAGCACAAAGAGGTTAGGTCAGACACAGAAGTGGAGAGCAAGCTTAGGGTGGCCTGAGGCCACTGGGTTCTGGATCTGCAACATTCAAGTCTTCATAATTAGGAAGTTCATCAAGTATATTGAAGCTTTAACCTGGGCATCACCTGTTCTGGGAACTTCAGGTCACACTGCTGCATTCACCTCCATTTTTAAAGAAAGAGGAAGTGAAGGGCCTGCCTGGCAAACTGAGGTTCTGTGGGAATAATTGTTCTGATTCCTGTAGTTTTAAGTGATGACTTTCTCGTGTTGAGGAAGAGAGGGGATATTAGTTAAACTATAGAAGAGGAGTAAAGTCTGAAGTCATTACCTTTGATATGTTGGAGGTATAAATGAACAGTTGTCATGGTTCTAAAGAGAATTTATCTGGTTCATTTTCCTGTGTCTGCTATAGTGGAAATCACTATAAAGAAAATGTTTCCTAAAAGGTTTTGTTTTCAAAGGAACTAGATTGGGTATTTTATCCTCTATCCCTGGGGTAGTTAATGTGTTTATCTCTCTTTTAGGAGCAGAAGAGGAGTTTGGAGGTCTTGTGTCTGCTAATCTTATACTTTTGAGGAACAGACTTCTAGACATCTTGCTAAAACTCATTCATACATCGAAAGAAAAGACAAGCATTAACTTGCAGTAAGTGAAACCTTTGTAGAATTGATGGTCCTGGCCAGGTGTGGTGGCGCACACCTTTGATCCCAGCATGTGGGAGGCAGAGGCAGAGGCAGGCGGATCTCTGAGTTTGAGGCCAGCCTGTTCTACAGAGACAGCCAGGACTCTATAGTGATAAGCTTTCTCAAAAAATCAAAAAAGAAAGAAAAGGAACTGATAGTCCTGTATGCTGTTACTTGTCTCTTCCTGTCAAACATAGACTTCCGTAGACTTCAGAGGATTGACTTTAACCCTGAAATTGATAGCATCTCAAAAATGAGGCTCAATCAGTTTTCTAATTTGAAATCTGAGTTTCTGAAGCTGATTTCCTTTCTTTGGCCCCATCTGTCTTTGAACAGGGCTTGTGAAGAGCTGGTCAGGACACTGGGTTTTGACTGGATCATGATATTCATGGAAGAACACTTGCATCCCACCACAGTAACAGCCGCCATGAGGATTCTTGTTGTCCTGCTAAGTAACCAGTCCATCCTCATCAAGTTTAAAGAAGGCCTCAGTGGTGGAGGATGGCTGGAGCAGACAGATTCTGTGCTGACTAATAAGATAGGAACTGTGCTAGGTACGAGACTTCAGTCCTCTGTCTTTAAATGTCGTGTAAGCATGTGCACTCCGGTATATATCATAGCCATTAGGAGTTGTGAATTTTAATAACAAAAAAAGAAAAACTTACACTCTTCCAAATTCAAACTAAAGTCAGAGACAGGATTTTAAGATGTGAAAGCTCAGAGAACTGGTTGTGCCTTTATTGTTACACACAACCTTCTTTGACCTTGAACTCAATCGTTAGCAAGTTACAGTAGAAGTGACTGCTGAGAGCGATAGTGTGCATGCCACACTTACCGTGTCAGTCACTACACTCGCCGTGTGGCTTGTGTGGTTTGCACAGTGACTGGGTGACATGTAAATGTATCGTCCATATCTCACAGACTAAAAGGCGAAAGCATAGGACTGACATCAATCACACAGTCGGGACGTGTCAGAGCGTACGCCCCATTGACTCAGATAGGTATGGCAGGGTCTAAGTCACATGATCATTGTGATTCAGAAATGAAGTGATGTATGCAAGAGAGTGGTAAATTGCTATATAAATTTTTCTTCATGAGAGGGTATTTCAGACAATTAATTCAGTCACACTGAGCAACTGGTTAAGATACATATACTTAAAAGCAACCTAGACGTAAATTGTTCTTATTGTGTTAAATAATAATTATTCTTCATCTCTGAACAAAACTGGAAAAATGTGAATCTCCATTTGAAATTTTAATAGCTTCAGAGTGAAAGTCAGTCACTCATCTACGGGCTTTGTTCACAGAAGATGTCTCTTGAACTCTGGCTGACATTCACTCTGCACTGGGCTCTCCGCTAGGGATGGGTTGTAAAAGGACCACATTTGAGTTGTGTCCTGAAACTCCTGTGTAATCAAGGACTCCTGCAGAGACAAAATTCCCAGACACACGCATGGCCTTAGACACATCAGCAGCTCTCTCCTGGCAAAGTTTCCAAGGATAGTGGATGGCCCACTCAGGTTGTGGAGAACACAGCCACAGTGGGCAGGGATCTGCCGTCTTCACACAGTACAGACTTTGTTGTGTAAGGAAGGCATTTTTTTCTTCATTTAGCCTTAAGTCTGAATCTGTATATAACTTAAGGTTAAGAAGTGTATGGTGATTTTTTCTTTTTTAGGACATGTATTAATGAAATGTATTAATTACTTTTTACCAAGAGTATTTTAAAATGGACCATCTTCTATTTGGCTCTCTACTCAATTTCACTTAATTCTTTGGAAGCATGAGCAGGGACGTTAGCGCTCTTTTGAAGTCACTCTTGTCACGAGTAGAGCTCGTTTCACTGTGAGAAGCACTTGTAGACTTGTCTCTGGTTGTCCCGGCCCTCTCTCAGAACCTGTATCCTCCTGGGAAGATGCGCTGAAGGGAAACGGGACTGACTGAAGATGGGGTCAGCCGCTGGCCGCTGGCTGGCTTTCCTTGTGTGAGCACAGGACAAGTGTGTCACCCCCGCAGCGTCGCTGCTTTCTTTGTTAAAAGCGGCACGGTGACATTTCCTAACTCTCTTCCTCACTCCTTTTAGGATTCAATGTGGGCAGGAGCGCCGGAGGGAGATCCTCGGTCAGGGAGATTAACCGGGAGGCCTGCCACTTTCCTGGTTTTCTGGTCCTTCAGTCTTTCCTTCCTAAGCACACGAATGTCCCTGCCCTCTATTTCCTCCTCATGGCCCTGTTTCTGCAGCAGCCTGTGAGTGAGCTGCCTGAGAACCTGCAGGTCAGTGTGCCTGTCACCAGCAGCCGATGTAAGCAGGGTTGCCAGGTAGGAATTACCTAGTAAGGGGTCACTGTGAAACCTATCGATTCTTTTACTTCTGACATTTAAAGTTTAATTTGGGAATTCAAAAACCCTGAAAATTTGCTAGGTGATTTTCCTAAAACGTCATCCTTTGTCACTGTTAATACCTTCTTCTCTTTCTGGTTGCGCTGAATGATTATCTATGCATGAGGACTTTGGGTGACATTAATGATCTCAAGGATTGTTTTGAGTAGTCCAACTTTACCTAGAAATATGATTTCATTCCAGATAATTACAGGTGAAGGGGGGCCTGGGGAGATGGCTTGAGTCTGTGTAGCGCTTGATGTGTAAGCTTGAGGACCTGGGTTCAGATTCCCAGAACCCCAGTAAGAAGCCACAATGACTGTACATCCTCAGGACCCCAGCCCTGAGTGGGGGAATGGGCAACCTCGGAGCTCATTGACCCTCTCTAGCCAAATTGGTAAACCTCAGGTTCAATGAGGAGACTTTGTCTCAAAACATAAAAGTGAAAGATAGAAAGTGATCAAGGGGAGATATCAGACATCAACCTTGGGTCTCCACACACATCTGCTTATTTTGTGTGCAAACACACACACACACACACACACACACACACACACACACA
>CABHPQ010166587.1:1460-19042 GCA_902168405.1 Peromyscus aztecus
GCACCTGATATGTTGCGTGTTTTAAAAACATGCCCCTGAAGCCAATGCGCCTTTGAAACTCGGCAGGAACATGCTAAAGACTTAAGTCTTATTAAAAGGAGGTTACTGTGGACTGAGGCCTCGGGAGGGCTTTAGTTAATCACGGCCTGGAATGCTGAAAAGTAAGTCAGATGTCATCTGGTAAATCCAGATAAATGGTTGACTTGGGAGAAATTAACCAACCCAATGCCTCATATTAAAGCCTTCTTAGTTAATGTTAACTTCAAACCACCAAAACTATGGGCCTGGGAGACAGGGAGACTTTCTCCCTTAGAAGATGATGTTTCTTTTGTTTTACCATTGTCCCAGTTTATTTAATAACTGAAAGAAGCTAGCAAAGTGCCTTCAATCCCAGCACTCTAGAAACAGAGGCAGGCAGATCTCTGTGAATTTTAGGCCAGCCTGGTCTATATAGTGAGTTTCAAGCCAGCCAATACTGCATAGTGAGACCCTGTTTTAAAAAGATACATCAAATAGATATCTAATTGTTTGAGCCTGGATTAATTCTGAACCTGTGTCTTTCCCTGGGGTTGTCACACAGTTGTCTCAGTGACCGCTTCCCACCAAGGATTGATATTGTTGGTTCCCAACACGGAAAGTCCAGAAGAGACCCTATATGGAACAGTACTTTCTTGTCGGGACCACCAGCCCACAAATAATGACATCAAGACTTATTATTAATTATGAAAGTTTGACCATTAGCTCAGGCTTGTCCCAGTAACTCTTATAACTTAAATTAACCTGCTTTTATTCATCTATGTTCTTCCACGTGGCTCAGTTATCTCTACTCTGTACCATATGTCTGGCCTCTTCAGTGTCTCCCTGGCATCTCGCTGGTCTAATCCACGTGCTTAGATTCCTCCTCCTCTTCCTCTCTCCCCAGAAATAGCTATCCTCTCCTGCCTAGCTATTGACCATTCAGCTCTTTATTACACCAATCACAGAAACACACCTTCACAGAGTACAAATATCCCACAAGACTTATATCTGTAGGCTTTCTTGGTGACAAGTTAGGAGCATAGCACTAACTTAAGTGAATCAGGAGTGTCATTACTAAGGAGCTTATCTGATGAGGCTTAACTAGGGTGTTTCTTCAGATATGAGAAAGAACTAGTCTACAGGCTTTCCCGGGTAACATTCCTAAGAAAACTGCATCCCAACTTTCTTTAACTCTTTTTTGTTTTCCATGAGAGGAGGGAGGGGGTGTGTAGGAGCCCATTTTCAGGTTCCTCATGGCTTTACCCATCAGGTCCGCATAGAGGATGATTAGGACCGCAGGCCTGAGTGCAGGTGTCTGAAATGGTCTGCACTTGGCTGTGCTGGGAGGTGGGGGGGGGGGTGTCTTTTGCTCCAACCCTTGGCATCTCTATAAATACCCTCGGGCAGAGACAGTCAGGGCCCGTTGGAATAGGTTCCAGGCCCTCTCGAGGCTATCCTGTATCTTCTATCTGTTTATCGCCACAATCTAAATTCTTCTATCTAATATTTCCTGCTGCTCACGCTCAAGAAAACTCTGGGGAACTGTGGGGTTGGTGGGTAAATGCCCCGCAGGGGTGGGCAGGCTTTTCACATGAGACTGAGGTCCCTGGATGGTATTTCCAGCCTTGTTCTTAGCCTCTGCTCTCAGTCATCACAAGTACAACTGGTTTTTCCAGCCGTAACTGCATGGTAAGCAGTGTGCGTAACAGCTGCCCAGCGCTTCTCTGCGCCCTCAGAAGTCTGCCTGATCGTTGTACTTGTCCGTTTGTTTCTCACACAGGGTCTCGTCTAGTCCACTCATGATGTAGCTGAGGATGACCAGAATCCTACACCAATACTGAGATTCCACGCATGTGCCACCACACCTAGCCTGTGCAGTGCTAGGAAATGAAACCAGGGCTGTGTGAATGTTGGGCACTACTCTACCAACTGGACTACACCCTCAAGTGCACAACTCCCTGTTGAGACTTCCTTCTAGGAGCTCTTGTCCTTAGCCTAGCCGAAGGGGCAGGATCAGGGCCCGTCAATGCCTCCTTCTTATTAGTATTAACAAAGATGTGGTAGGTGTGCTCTGCCCAACAGAAAAGCTCTCTGTTGAGTAGCCGTGAGTCACCGAGATTTCACTCTTGGGCACATTTGGCTGTATTTCTCAGAGTACAAAGTGTAGTCACTAGCCAGAATAAATGTGCAAAGTCACACAGAGAGAAGTCAGCAGAGAAAGCAGAAGTCCAGGGACAGCAGAAGGAAAGGACGACCAGGGCAGCAAAAGCAAGAGCAGGGAGAATGACCAAGACATTGTGATGTGGAAACCTGGGGCAGAGGGCAGAGGGCTCATAATGTGGTGGCCACAGTTATATCTCCACCACCTTCCACAGCACCTGGATGGCTCTCATTTTACTTCTCTGTATTTTGGCAAGTAAAGTCTATACATTGCCAGGTATATCTTGAGTGCTTTTCTACTCTGTGAGCCAAAATAAAGACCTGGGTCCTCAGTCTGTAAGCCAGAATAAAGACTTTCTCAGGAATGTTGTCATAGAATCAAGAAAAGTAACAAGGGGCTGAAGAAATGACCCTGTGGGTGAAGGCACATGGCCACTGCGCCTGACAACCTGGGTTCGATCCCTGTAACACACACGATGGGTGGAGAGAACCAACTCTGCAAGTTGTGCTCCGACCTTCACATACGCACAGCGCTGTACACGCACACATTCATACACACTAAATAACCCATACATGCTGCTTTCTCCACTGTCTCTTCTGTATTTTGTTACTATATGGCTTCTCAAATACATCTCTTTTCCAGTTCTCAGCGAACACCACCATCTATTCCTGAGTCCTCTGGCAGCCCCTGATATACAGTATAGCCAGGTCAAAGGGGTCACTGTGGATGAGTTGCTGTAGCACATGATTCTGCTTTAGTCACAAAGACCTAGGAAGAGTGTCTCATGGGCCAGTCTTTGGCCTGAATTTAAAGGCTGAGTCAGTCACAGATTCATGGATCTTAGATCTGGAAGTGTCATCAGAACTCATCCAGTCCTCAAACCAGATAGTTCTCAACCACGTTTTGAATAGGTCTCCCCAAGGCTGGGGCTGGGAGGTTTCAAAGTTGCCAGGTCACTATATCACATTACAGACCAAAGGGGTCTTTTAGAATCACCACTGTTAGAAGTTCCCCTTAGTGCAGTGGTTCTCAACCTTCCTAATGCTTCGCTCCTTTAATGTGGTTCCACATAGGGGATGGGAGGGTGGGGTTGGGGAGAAGGCAGGGGTGGGAGGAGCGAGAGGAGGATGAATGGGAGATCTGTGGTTGGTATGTAAAATGAATACAATCTTTTTTAAATAAAAAATATGGTTCTTCATGTTGTGGTGACCCCAACATAAAATTATTTTCATTGCTACTTTATAACTGTAATTTTGCTACGCTTATAAGTTGTAACGTAAATATCTGATATGCAACCCTTGTGAAAGGGTCGTTCAGCCCCCCCAAGGGGTCATAACCCACAGGTTGAGAACTGCTGCTTTAGTGGTTGAGGAGATGGCTGAGTTTGTGTAGTGTTTACCCCCTGTCTTAATTAAGGTTTCTATTGCTGAGAAGAGACACCATGACCATGGCAACTCTTAAAAAGGAAAATGTTTAATTGAGGTGGTGGCTTACAGTTCAGAGGCTCAATCCATTATTATCATGGCAGGAACATGTCAGCATGCAGGCAGACATGGTGCTGGAGAAGTAGCTGAGAGTCCTACATCTTGCAGGCAACAGGAAGTAGACTGAGACACTGGGCAGTATCCTGAAAATAGGAGACCTCAAAGCCCGCCCCCACAGTGACACACTTCCTCCAACAAGGCTATACCTCTCCAACAAGGCCACACCTCCTAATAGTACCACTTCCTATGAGCTTATGGGGGTCGATTACATTCAAACCACCACACCTCCCAAGCAGGGGGGACTGAGTTCAATGCCCAGCATCCACATAAAATTGTGTGTTATGTGTACATTTGTAATCCAGGCGCTGGGAAGAGTTAGGCAAGAAGTTCCCTGGAGCTCACTGGCCAGACAGCCAAGCCAAATCAAAGAGTTTCAGGTTCAGCGAGATGCTAATTCAAAAGATAAGGTGGAGACTGATAGAGGAAGACGCCTGACAGTGACCTCTGACCTCCACGTGCCTGTGTACATACATGTACACACACAAGAAATGCTAAAAAGAAAAAGAAGTTTGTCTTACTGAGGTAAATGCTTGCCCCACAGGCCTCTCCCCATGAGTTTTCGTTGTGCAAATGAAAGTACAATTATCCATTCACAGGCGATTCTAAGAATTTAACAATAATTAGCTTGAGATGTATGGCATCTTCTTCAGAATTAAAACTTTCCCTCCAAATAGAAACATTACTTCCAGGAAGGGGCGAGGGTAGCTCCTGGGACTCGGAAGGTAAACAAAAGGTCACAGGTCTTGGAAAACAAAACTTTAAGGTTCCTGGGGGCTCCTTCCCAATAGAGGCTGGGGGTGCGGACGCGGGCCGGCCCAGGGGCAGAGAGAGGACACTGGGCCATCTGTCAGCTGCCTGCAAGCTGGGCAGAGGTTTTCAGCTTCTCCGAGACTTCGCCATCGTGGCAGTGGGCTTTTCCAGGATGCAGCCGCTCTTGAGTCACCCCCGCTCCTGTAGGCACGCCCACCCGCACCCCTGTCAGTGACCCCAATAAAACCCTCGGTGGTTATTGCTGCAATTCTCACTCTGGTCTGCCGTGGGCTCCCTTTCGGGTGTAGGTTGCATCACCTCAGGAAAAGGCGGTCACACAAGACCTATCGTGCTTCCCTCCCCCCCAGGGCTTGCCATTTCAAGATGTTCCAAGCCATTCTTGTGTGGCAACTGCTCGTTCCGTTCTTATATGCAGTTAGTACTTTTTCTCTTAAACCTGGCTGCCAGAAAAGAGACTCGAGCCTTTTCTATGAAACCAGGGACTGTGGAGAAGGCTAAGTAAGTAAGCGTGTTTCCCTGAAACTGCCCAGTGGGCGCCTCTTAGCAGCGTCAGTATTTCTGTTCTCTCTGCTGCCCTCTGGTGGAAACCGATTTTATCTCAATTTCTAGAGAATGCAAGGATGATAGACAGGTGGGAGGGTAAATGAAGGGTACGAGATTACCAATGGAAAGATGGGGAGAATGGCGGGTAAAGGCTAATCTGGGCGGAGAAACTGCCATTCATCCTTAACTCATTAATTTTTCATATATTTTTGATATAGTAATAAATATCGTTATTTTGTAAGTAGACACCTGTGAAAGGTATTATCTTCAACTTGTTGACAGATGAAAGATAAATTTGCTAATAATCCTCCTTTTCAATATTTAATCTAATGCATATAAGACAAAGACCTTTAAGTCAGAAAGTATACTGAAAGGTGGAGAAGATGGAAAAGAATTTTTAGGCTAATGAGAAGGCTCAGCTGGAAAAAGCACTTGATGACTACCCCTCACGGCCTGCATTCCATCCCAGAATCCACATAATGATGGAAAGAGAGAACTGACTTTACAAAATTGTCCTCTGACCTCCACACTCACACACATGATAATAATAAATAAAATAAAAATTTAAAAAGAAAATAATTTTTAAGCCATAAAAGAAGTGCTTGTATGGGGCTGGAGAGATAGCGCAGTAGTTAAGGGTTCTTGATCAGAATTCAATTCTCAGCACCAGGATCTGATGGCCTCTTCCAGCCTCCCCTGGCACATGCATGCGCGCACACACACACACACACACACACACACACACACCAGAGAGATACACATACACACACATACGCATAAATTAAAATGTATATTATACAAATATATAGTATTTGTATATATACAAGGTTTCTCTATGTAGCCCTCGATGCCCCTGGAACTCTTTTTGTAGACCAGGCTGGCTTCAAACTCACAGAGATCCACCTGCTTCTGCCTCCTGAGTGCTGAGATTAAAGGTATGGACCACCATATCTGGCTTAAAATATTTCTTTAATAAAAATGTTATCTTATGTGCATGAGTATCTGCCTGCATGGCTGTGCACCACATGTGCAGTGCCCACAGAAGCCAGAAGAGAGTGCTGATACTCTTGAACTGAAGTTACAGGCGGTTGTAAGCCAGCACGTGGGTGCAGGAAATCAAACTTGGTGCTCTGGAAGAGCGAAAGGGTTCTTAACCACTGAGTATTCTCTCAAGCCCCAAAATATAATCCCCAAACGCCCCAAATACGACGCTCTTCCGATCTCTGAAAAACTTTTTTTAAAAGTGTTTGTAAGTGGGCTCCCTCAGAGGGCCGTAGTGAAAGCCTGACAGGGAAGGAGGCTTTGGAAGGTGAGACACTGAATCATTCAGGAAGACTCGTAGAAATGCTCAATGGAAGGACATGCTCAGTCTCAGGAAGGAGCTTCCACAGCCCTCCTAAAGTTCCTGTCCCAAAATAAAACAAAGATAGGCTAGTGGGAGAAGAGCATACTAAATTCACTTAATCAATTTTGTGCACTACACAGTAACATTCAGAAATGAAGAACTACTCGGGGCAAAATGTATGTCTGTGGTTAGTGCTCTTTTGTTACTGCTGTTTGTCTTGTCTTTGTGGGTGTGGCACTAGAGATCACGCTCAGGGTCTTGCTCACCTAGGCAAGCTCTCTAATAGCCATCCAGACAAGTGAACAATGTGACTGGATAAAGAAGGCTCATCTGCTGGTGGCAGATTAAGGGGAACCCTGCAAGGTCACGTGCTCAGGCTCTTCTTGGTCTGTCTGGATGGCATTCCCCTATTCCATGCAGAACAGGGGTCTTATGACCAATACCAAACAATAATCAGAAACTCTCTTCATAGCCAAGTCCTACACAGAAAGGCTAGAGAAAGTTAGATAATATTTCTAAGTTTTATGTCTGACTTTGGGAAGAAGGGTTCTAGTCTCTATGTTCTGCCTTGGGGAGGAAGGGAGCAGGAGAGAGATAAGAACATGAGAAAAATATTTCTTCTGAGCCCGTTCCTTCGGTTCACAGCACTCCACAGGCCAAGGGTTCCTGTGGTCTGAGTCTTCACACGAGCAAGGAAAATATGGTGCACAAGCTGGCAAGGGAGGGGGAGGGGAGAGGGGAGACACAGAAACTGGAAGTGAGTTCTGTACATGGGAGACCACACCACACATGCTTGGACAAAGTGTGTGCTAAGCCCTTAGGAAGACTCAGCATTCTGGTCAGTTGAGAGCCAAGGACAGAGGGATGGTGGGTGGAGAAGTAATTGAGATTTCCAAGTATGGGCAACAAGTGTAAAGTTCCAAGGTGAGGCCTAGAATATGAAGTTGAGATCAGCCATGTAGAAATGACTCGAAAGCTGTGAGGCTTGCAAGAAACAGGCAGAAATGGTGTGCAGGAAATGGGTAAATGCTGAGTTTGATTCTGTCTCCTTTCAAAGCACTGACTTCACCCTTGGTGCCTGGCATCTGACATCTCCCCTCCTCATTCAGTAGATTACTTCCAAAGCCATTAGATGAGAG
This sequence comes from Peromyscus aztecus, assembly GCA_902168405.1. Classification (NCBI taxonomy): domain Eukaryota; kingdom Metazoa; phylum Chordata; class Mammalia; order Rodentia; family Cricetidae; genus Peromyscus; species Peromyscus aztecus. The sequence goes on from CABHPQ010166587.1 coordinate 8,982, forward strand.
CCTCCAAACTTCTTACCATCATGCCAAGAAACTCACCAGCTCCCACCCCTCCTGCTGGAGAGAAAAAGGGACCCTCCTACCTAAGGCCAGAGCCCCAGATCGAGGCCTCCTTCTGTTTCTGCCAGCCCTCTCTCTCCCAGACTTGCAAATGCTCTCAAAATACATAAACATCCTTGAACAGCCTCTTGTCAGATAGCTGTGTTTTCCTTTGTTCTTCTAGACATAACTGAAAGAGTAGTCTGCACTGGCTCTTTCATTTCCCCTTTAATCTCCCTACTCTGGCTCTGCTCCCACTGCACCATCCAAGCTGCTCCCCCTGGAGAGAGCAATGGATTCCTCCTCTCAAATGGACCTTCACAAGTTCTTGCTTTATTTGACCTTTCAGTACTCACTTTTGGCACTGGTGAGCCCTTCCTTCCCAAGAACTCTCGTCCTCAGTGTTCCTGACCTCTTCATCCTCAGCCTTCCTCAGGGTCTCAAAGTCCTGCCTTAAACGGTTTTTCCTAGAAACCGCCATACTAATTTCCAAAGTGGCTGTATTAGTTTGCACTCCCACCAACAGTGGGGGAGTGTTCCCCTTGCTCCACATCCTCTCCAACATAAGCTGCTTCAGTGTTTTTGATCTTAGACATTCTGACAGGTGTAAGATGGTATCTCAGAGTCGTTTTGATTTGTATTTCCCTGATTACTAAGGATGTGGCATTAGGATCAGAATCTATCCTTGTGCATGAGTGGACTTTTTGGACCCCACTACCTATGATGGGACACCTCATGCAGCCTTGAGGCAGGGGGAGGGACTTGGACTTGCCTCTACTGGATGTGCCTCCCCATGGGAGGCCCTGCCTTCTTGTGGGGAGTAGTGGGGGGTGGGTTGGGAGGGGGAGGCTGGGGGGGCAGGAGGAGGGAAGAGTGGGATCTTTGATTGGTGTGTAAAATGAATGGGAAAATTTTCTTAATAAAAAAATAACTGTTTTTCCTTAGGCCCTTCCTGGATGAGCTCATGGGCCCTCATGGCTGTGCTTAGATCCCTCAGATCTGCACCTCAAGTGCCAACATCTTTCCTGAGATTTTCACCCACAAACTGAACCTCAAATTCAATCCAGCCAAGCAGCCCCCTCCCCCCGCCCCCTTCCCTCTCCCCCCTCCCCGCCTCTCTCTTTGTGAGGTGGCATTCTTGACTCTCTTCTTCTATCCTCCTCACCCTTTTCCACTCAATGCTAATTCGTACTTTTAAGTCAGAAAGTGTTTCCAAAATTTAAATTTGAGCAACAGATTCTCTTGTTTAACAATCAACTCTGCCTCTGGGATATGGTCTAAACACCATAGTAGCATGAAGCCCTGTACATTTCTAGATTCATCCCCAGAAGCCCTGTACATTTCTAGATTCATCCCCAGCACCCGACTCCACAGTATCGTATACACCAGCAATCAAGCACCACTTTCAGCTCCCCACACTGACTTAGTGTCTTTGGTTTTAGAATCATTTTTTTCATGTTCATTTGTGCCGTGAGCTCTCTTCCCAGCTTCTTTGTCTAGTTAGTGTCCATGCTCCAGTCTAAGTTAGAAATCACTTCTCTCCGGAGCCCTTCCTGACCTCCTCTGACCAGGTTAGGTGATTACTACACTCTTTCCCATTACTTCATGGTTACTCCTAGGAAAGCATTGGTCTATGCTCTTGGTTTATCTCTTATCAAACAGGAAGTAGACTATTCACCAGTTTAACCCCTTTATCAAACAGTACATGCCATGTCTTGGGGAGTCAGTGTTTGTTGAATAAATGAATGAATGAAGACATTATACTATGCCAAAGGAGTTTTATCTAAGGTGGGAGGTAGTGTAGGGAAAGGAATGATCACAAAGCTTAAAATCAGAAGCTAGGTCAAATTCCAGCTCTGTCTCTTAACTTGCTACAATACACCTTAGTCAATGAATGTGACTTCTAGGACTGAAGAGCCTACCAGGATCCAGGAGCTGTTACCAAGTGCTGGCAACTCACTGATGAAGAAATACATAGTGACTGCCATCCAGGAATCTGAGTCCGAGATGTGTATACAATGTGACAGCTGGGAGGAAAGAGCATGCGGAGTTCAGAGAATAACTTGTGAGAGACTGGGTGCCTCATTAGGGAAAGTGACATTTGTCCACTAGGGTTAGAGTATAAACTTCAGAGTTGGAAGCTGGAAACAGCTGGGATGAGGAGAGGAGGTCAGAGGGATCAAAGGGAGCCACATCATGAAGGATCCCTTATAAGGTCACTATCATGGAGCAGCTCAGTATTCATTCTCAAGGCCATGTTAAAGGGGTTTTCAACAAGAGAGTCTCGTGGTTAGATTTCTACCACCGAAGAGTGGCCATATGGAAAACGGGCTGAAAGAACAGAAAGAACTTGGTGACTTCATTGCATGAGAGAGGGGGTGGGCCAAGGAAGAGGAATGGTGGTGCGCAACTTGTGATGGACATGATGGTTTACAGAAGTGCCATCTGCTGATCATAAGGTTGAAGAAGTCAGAGAGGCCTTTGGGCAAAGGGTGGTCGTAGAGCTGAGAGGGCTGGGGACCCAGACAAGGCCATGACAGGCTCTGCTAGTAGTTCTGCCAGGGACCAGGCCTCAGTTTTGGTTTACTGTAACTGGCTGGATCTGAGTAAGCAGTTCTTGGGAACCAATCAGCAGGTGCCCCACAGCCTTCTGCTAGCTAAGGATAGCTTTCGCTTACCCTGCTGCCGAAAAGACCCTAACCACTAGAGCCACCTACCAATCCCATGAACTTTGTTGAAACCCACCAATCAGCTCCCAGACTAATCTCTCTTTCCTGGAATTCCCCTAACCCTGCTTAAAAGGAGCCTGTGAGCTTCTCTTGGGGTTGCTACTTGCCACTTTGTCAGACGGTTAAACCCCAACATGTTGGAAATTTTAATAAAGGCTCTTGTTGACTGCATATGTGACTGGTGGTCTTTTATGAGACTTCTCATGGACCCTAACAGAGTGACCTATAAGCAGGAAGCAGCAGGTGGGGGGGGAGAGAAAAATCCTGAAGTTAGGAAAAACAGCTGGCAAGTTACTGCTGTAGTAGTTAAAGGTGAGGCAATGGGGCTTGAACTGAGGTGAGCAGCTACAAGGGTCCCAGGTTACAGGAGAGATGAGCACAAGTCTGTGCACATGCTCACGGAAGACAGAAGGAGATATCAGAGTTAGGGAGGATGGGGTGCCAGCAGGAAACTATCAACAGGAAGGAAGTTGAGGTTAGTACCATCCCTGTTCCTGTCCCTCTGCCCCACCCATACTTTAGAGTCTTCCTCACAATCCCACCCTCATCCCCTATGAACAGTTCGTCAGTTATTTCTGCCCATAGACTCATTAGTCTGCAGTTACTGCTTCTCCTGGGTAGTTCCTAGTGTATGGCTTCAGCTAGCATCCAGATACAGTATTCCCTTTATCCCTGGGGGTCTTAACAGCTACCCGAAACCGTAACAGTCCTGGGCTGCTTTTCTATCCCTCGCAGGGTGCCTTAGCCTTACATAAATTGGTAAATCATGCCTTCCTTAATCTCAGTTAAATCCTTTGAGCATGTCATTGGTGTCCTACAGAAATCCTGATCCACTGTTTATATTAATCCCATTTCAATTACCAGTGTGCCATTTTGTGGATGCATTAGTTAATTTGTTCTATCAAATGGGGTATAAGTGATTGCTGTAGTCAAAATTGCAGTTTAATACCACATCTTGAAAGCTCTGACTCTTTCATTAGCTTAATTTCAGAGATGATTATTGACAAGTACTAGTGTTCACTGATTGCTATAGACACTCCATAGACACTCTGTCCTCCTTCTCAGCAGTTTCCTCTTCCCCTTCCTTTTGGAGGCCATGTCTAATAATTCACCTAATGATGCACCACCATTATCTTCAGTAGTTTCTTTTTCTTGAAAGAATGTTTCTTTTTTGTCAAGGCTGTTCTCAGGCTCCTGGGCTCAAGTGATCATCACACCTCAACCTTTCAAGTAGCTGGACTTTAGGTGCATATCACTGTGCCCAGCACATTTTCAGTCACAGTGGCCATCAATTTCTTTTAAAAATATTTTTATTTTTATTATTTTGTAATTGTGTATAGACATGACCACATGAGTACAGGTGTGTGTGGTTTGGAAGATGTTGGGTCCTCTGGAGCTGGAGTTATAGCCTACAAGAGCAATGAGCATTCTTAACTGCTAAGCCATCTTCTGTCCCCAGGTTGTCAATTAAGAAAATGTGCCAGGGACTCCCTTATTTACTTACAATTCTCAAGATGAACATTAACACCCTTGTTTAATAGATAAGGAAGTGGGGCTCAGAGAAGCTAAATAATCTGCCAACAATGTTAGCAACAGTACATCAGGAAATGATCCAAGTGCTGTCCTTCATGAATTTAGACCTGGTCTCTGTGCCTCGCTGCCAAGGACAGATACCCTACAATTGTATGATGAACTTGGAGATGAGTGTTGTGTGATTGTAGGTCACCAGTCAGCTGGATGTCTGGGTAGTGATCATGGGTAAGCAAGAGGCGCTTCACACACTGGACTCTGTCTGATTTGTGTTTCCCTCAGTGTTTGGCAGTAGGCTGGTGGAAGTGTGTGGCTCCCTCAAGGGCTGCAGTTCTCTTGCAGGTATCTGGGGTATCAGAATATTAAGTCCTCAGCAGCACTCAGTTTACAGCTTTCAGCCTATGGTCTCAGACACTTTGCCCAGATATGACTCCCCTTTGGAATGCTTCTAAAGACCAAAACCACAGGTCCTCTGTGGTGCCTCACTGCCTCTCATCAGAAATAACTCATTCTCCTTCACTCCTCCCCCCTCTCTCTCTCTCTTCTCCTCTCCCTCTGTCCCATAGTTTCCCTTCTTTTTGCCTTGGCTGCTCTTCAAATGTTGTGTTGCTTGTACCTCTGCCTGGTGCTTGGATGTCAGGGGTGCTGACTGCACTCAGGGTTGTGTGGGCCACTCAGGAACCAGGTGGTAGGCATGATCAGTATCACTCAGGCATGGGCACTTGTTGCCATGCAGGTAGGCTCTCTGGACGGTTCACTGCCAGGTGGGTCCAAGTCCATGGTTGTTTCTTCAGCTGTCAGGCAACTATGACGAGGCTTCCCTGCTTCTTCTGCTGCCTCTGGCTTTGCTGCTTCCAGTTCTGGGTTACCTGGTCAGCCCACACTACTTAAAGTGGGTACAGAAAGACCACTCAAGAGAAATCTTTGTTGGGCCTAATACAGCAACATCACTGTAAGTAGCCCAGGGAAGCTTTTCAGGGTAAGTAGATTCACTGAGTGAGGCCAAGCAGCATCCTGAGAGCCCCAGAAGGAGTATCAACCAAAGCTACTTGCATGAGCCACCATCACAGCATAGCTTCAACACCAACCACAGTCATTGAGGTTGGTGTTGTAGACCAATCATGGCCTTGCCTCTTTGAATCCATCAGAACAATCCCTCCCCAAGAGGAAGTGCTCCTTCTCTGGCCAAGGTGGACATGGTTCCCGGGGTCATCTAAAGGCTTGTTTTAGCAAAAAAATAGGGAACAAACTATTTCAAACAGCCCTAGCTGGTACTGAGCCTTCGGGAGCCAGAACCATCGGCTCCATCATTGCAGTCACATCAAGAAGTGTACAGAGGATCCAAGATGGCTGGTGCTAAGTCATTAGACTACCAATCCTCTTGCTCAAGGCAGCCAGGGGCAGGCCAGCATCCGCATTAGGGAGCCAGATTGCCCCATCCTTGATGCCCTTGCTTAGTGACAGGAAAATGAACTTCAGAAGGAACACATATTGGATAAACTTAAATAACTTATTAACCAGACACTGACTTTAACAGATTTTAATGATATTTTAACAATGCTCAGCACCTGCTAATTGTCTAGGGCGCTGAGTGTCCGTCTCAGTGGGAAGGCGGCGAGGAATGGGGATGTTAAGAGTAGCTGAGAGGAAAACTTGCTCGAGGCTTTACAAAGGGAGAGGCAGATCAAGTTCTACATGGGAGGGTGCAAGGAAACCGATTTAAAAAGTAGGTCACAGGGAGTGGAAAAGAGGATAAACTCATTTCCCATGTACATTTAGAAAAACTGATAAGGCAGCGGCGAGAGTTTTCTTTCCACCCAAGGGCAGCCCATGAGTTCTCACATGGGAGTTTCTAAGTGGTAAGAGTTATGTTTTACTAATCTCCTTATCGCTATCTAGTAACCATTATGAAACCATCGAAGCAAGCAACAACAAAATGATGACTAACTTATGTAGTGAAACCCCAGAGTGTTCGCGGAGTGAAATGTGTGGTGGGTGTTGGTTGGTTAGGCCTCACTGTGTAGCCCAGGCTTGTCACTAGTCAACTGGCTGAGGGCTCTTTTGTTTTACCCAACGTAGAAATCACACACAGGCAAGGCACTCTGCTGGTCTCTAGCATCTTTTCTTCCCTCCACGGTCATCAGCAGCCAGCAGCCGTACACACGACGCGGCGAGTGGCCCCCTGTAATATGACAGTCCCTGCACAGGAGGGCTCTCCTGGACCTCCAACCAGCTCCCAAATCAAGACATGGAGACTTATTATCAATTATGAATGCTCGGCCTTATCTTATGCTTGTCCCACTAGCTCTTATAACTTAATTTAACCTGTTTTTCTTCATCTATGTTTTGCCTTGGGGCTTTTTACCTTTCTTTCATTCTGTACGTCCTGCTCCATGTCTGTCTGGTTGGCCCTGGGCATCTCCCTCTCTTTCTCCTTCTCTTCCTCTCGAGCCTAGACTCCTCCTTCTACTTTCTCTCTGCCCGCCAGCCCCGCCTACCCCTCCTCTGCCTAGCTATTGATGGTTCCGCTTTTTATTAGACCAATCAGGTGCCTTAGACAAGCAACGCAACACATCTTTACATCATTCAACAAATGTAACACACCTTTACATAGTTAAAGTAATATTCCATAACAATGAGCAGCCAGTGTTACTGCTCTGTCTGAGGTCTGAGCCCCGTGACCCTGAAGATGGGGCAACTCTTTGGAACTCTTGTGTTGACCAGGGCCTGAGGGTCCTGTTTTCTTGTTCCTCACAGCCTTTAGTCAGTACTCCATACTCCTTTCCTCCCTGTGTCCACTTCCTTCTTTCTGCCCTGGCTGCTCTCGGAACTGTTCAGGAGAGCCTGGGGTACCAAGGGTTGTTCAGAAACTGAGCAGTGATCAGGGTCATTTGGGTAGGAACTGTTTCCCCCTGGGGTAGGATGCTCCACAGTGAATGGGATCTCCAGGCAGGAAAGCAAACTGTCCTCCTGGCAGGGTACCATACTAGTGTTGTGACTGGATGCTGCTGGTCTATGGGAGCCACAAATGGCTGGGCTGCCACCTCTTTGGCTGTCAAGCTGCAGGTGCCAGAACTTTGGGCCAGGAGGCCCAGGGTTTAGGAACACACACTGGAGACTGAAAACCTGATGGTATCAGCCTTGGGGACAAACCCAGGTAGTATCAATTTCAACGGCATAGGGGCTGTGTGATTCCCATGGTGCCTGTAGATTTTTAGTTATCAAGCCATTCTACTGTGTGATTCAGTTCACGTGGCGCCTGTGGGATCAGCCCCTCCCCAGGACAAAGGCCAATGCCTGTGCTTGTGTAGTGGTCGAGCTACTCCCAAGACCACTTGCATACGCCTCCATCCTCTGAGCTGCTTTCTGAGTTCCCAACTAGCTCATCCAGCATTACTGCGAGTGGGGAAGGAAAGGCCACCGGAGAAGTCTTTCTCAGATGATTGCTAATGTTGCTATGCCAGGAAAGGTAACACTGGAGAGTGTCTCCCAGTAGATTCACTAAGCAAACTTGAGCAGCCTGCTAACACACCCCAGAAGGGGTATTTGACCAGTCACAGCCTTGTTTCTATCACCAGTCATAGTTAGTAAGGTTTAGGCTTTAGATTTAGCACAGCCTTCCTACCAGTCATGGTAGACCCTCACGGGCATATATGTGTTTAGGAAGACATATTACAAGCACATCAAAGACGTTTATGTTACGTATTTGTTGGATACTGATTCATACTGTGAAGAAAATTATACATAATAAGGGCTTTGAATGGGGAGGGGAAATTGTCCTGCTAATTAGAAGGCATCCTGGTACTTCTGTGCCGCTCTCCTGTCGAACACAAGCAGACAAAGGGCATGAAACTATCAGCTAAGGCCACGTAGTGACTGTGATAAAGTTAGGCACGTAAATCCAGTTTGCTGGGAGGATATGATGCCGGCCACTGAAATGATCAAACATCCCAGTTAATATGAGTGGATATGGCTCCTTCGCTTACGGCAGCCTCAGGTCCACTCCACCCTCCTGCCTCCTATAGAGGATACGTTAAGGGACCAATCAAGGGACCCAGCACCCAATCATTCTTTAGTCTTCCTGACGGCCTCCAACACAGAGTAAATCCCTTCCTTCAATGTGAGCCTAAACCTTCTAACAAGCTCTATGGCAAACTTTCTATGAAGACTTCCCAAGTGCTGCCTCAGTTTCTTTCTTGGGTTCCAGAATGCTCCTAAGGGCCCTTTATGGAGAACGTCATTAGAGAGGATGGGAGGAAAAGTCCTTGCAATGAGGTATTTTAGTCTTGGGAGTTGAAAGGAAAGGAGACAGCCATGTGAGACTGGGGGATGGACATTTGATTCTGAGGGAGAACATAGCTTCATAGCCAACACTTGATTTCACATGCATCACCACTGAACACTGCTTTGAGATTACAGGGAAAACTAATCCTATTCTCCTTTTCTTAGTCAATAAAAGCTTTTAGAAAAAATACTAAATCCCAAAAATAGAGAGGCAGAGAAGTCCAGCCTGGGAGACCTTTGCAGAAAGTGTGTGTAACACAGAAAGGTTTAACTGTCTCCCACTATCACTCAGGATGTTGGACATACCTAATCCTTGTTAAGGTTCAACAAATAATTAAAAACAGAACGGGTACATGTTCCTTCTAGAAGTACATTTATTTATTAAGACTAGGTTTCACAAAAAAATTAAAAAGTTTTAAAAGGATTTTTTATTATATTATATGTATGGGAATGTGCATATGAAAGCAGGTGCATGTGGATGCCAGAAGTGGGTAGTGGATCCCCTGGAGCTGGAGTGACAGGGCTCATGAGCCACCTGACATGGGTCCTTTATAAGAACATCAAGCACTGTAAATCACATAGCCATCTCTCTAGCCCTGTAAGTTAAAAAAGATGAGAATATTTTTAGTAAATGGAAATCCAGGTCCTTCTTAATGACAAGCCAGAAATAGATGTAACATAGACCTTGGTCTGCTACCTCCAGGAGACTATGAGGTACACTGAAGGGAATCATGTGAAGATGCTCTGGCTCTGCTGTACCCATTGGTCAGGGATTGGTTTGGGTGATCTGGCTGGCTAGGCAGGTGTTGCTTGGCCTCTCTTCACTCCACATAAACCCTTCCTGAAGCCCTTGATCAAAGAAGAGACAGAGAGGAACATCCTTTGGGGAAGAGTAAATGAATAGCTCTGCTTCCCTACTATAACCTCCAAACAAGCTGGCAAGATCTATTTGCAGGAGAATGGAGCTAAGTTTTCAGGAACCTAGGCATATCTAAATGAGGTACTTCACATGGCAGTGTGCCTTTAAATAAAACAAACCAACAAAACTGTGCTTAGGAAAGACATTTTACTAATTCTGTGAAGTCTTTGGGAGTGGGAGAAGATTCTGTAGTTAAGGCCTTTGTACAGAGATGCATACCATTAATCTCTGATAGATTTATAACACATATTAGAATATAAATCACTCTAAGGAATTTAGCATGAAATTCTGATTGTGTTTAACATAGTGATCATGAACTCGAATGACCACAGAACACTTCACCTCAAGTTCTCTATGTGTTAAGATACTAATTTCTGTGGAACACACATTTGTACAAACCATTAACTAGGAAATTATTCTTCTTGGGGTGAAATACTTGTATACTTCACTGGGATAGATGGTGTCCTGGATGTGGATACATCTATACCTCTCTGGGATGGATGGTGTCCTGGAGGTGAATACATCTATACCTCCCTGGGATGGATGGTGTCCTGGAGGTGAAT
>CABHPQ010166587.1:19052-38753 GCA_902168405.1 Peromyscus aztecus
GAATACATCTATACCTCCCTGGGATGGATGGTGTCCTGGAGGTGAATACATCTATATTTCACTGGGATGGATGGTGTCCTGGAGGTGAATATGTCTATACCTCACTGGGATGGATGGTGTCCTGGAGGTGAATATGTCTATACCTCACTGGGATGGATGGTGTCCTGGAGTTGAATACATCTATACTTCACTGGGATGGATGGTTTCCTGGAGGTGAATATGTCTATACCTCACTGGGATGGATGGTGTCCTGGAGGGGAATATGTCTATCCTTCACTAGGATGGACTTTAGAAGACTGGGCTGCTGACTGGAAGTGGTGTGGTCAATATTTCACAGTTCTTTGTAGATGAGCTCTAGAATCATATATCAGATACCACACTTCTATTCCCTTTAAATCTCCTGAAGTCAGCAAACGTCTCTGGAACCATTGCTTTGTCTGCATATCTGTGCATGCATGCACACACAGAGGCCAGGTCGACACTGAATATCTTCCCCATAACTTTCCACTTGCTTTCCTAAGGCAGGGCCTCTCCCTGAACCCAGAACTTGCACATCTGGGATTCAGCCAGTTTAGCTGCCATCTTGACACAGGGACCCTGTCTCTGCCTCTTGAGTGCTGGGATTAAAGGTGGGTCATTCGCCAGCCAGCTTCTAAGTGGGCTCTGGTGATTTGAACTCTGGTCCTCACATTTGCATGGCAAGTAATTTATCCACTGAGCTACCTCCCTAACTCCGACATAATTTTGGAGCTACTGTGTACACAGGTGTCGGCTAATCTGCCAGGCCACAGTGTTACCTATGTGAAACAATACTGAAAGATTTTCTTCCTTTCTCAAGTAATTCATAGTATTGACTCTGTTTCCTTGACTATTTTATTGAAAGAGCTTCTATACAACATTATATTTTAACATCCAGCATTGAAAGCTCTGTACTTTTATCATGTTTCTGAGCCATTGTGGGCAAACTGTTGGCTTGGCACCAACAGAAACAGTAGCTTCCACGTTCACTGACTGCAGTCTGGTGCACACTGGCTTTCGCACGGAGAATGGATCATTAATTATAGTACATTCAACAGGTATGTTTATTAAATGTAGTGACATGGTTTGTCCAAGTTTTCTTCTACAAAATACTTACTTTATGTGTGTGCTGTTGATGTTTCAGCTGAGGGCAAAGTTTTATAGCTGAACTACACTCTCAGCTCAGTTTTTAAAAAACATGTTAAGAAATATTTCCCTTAAGAATATATTTTGGGGTTGGGGATTTAGCTCAGTGGTAGAGAGCTTGCCTAGCAAGTGCAAGGCCCTAGGTTCAATCCTCAGCTCCAAAAAAAAAAGGGAAAAAAATAATATATTTTAGTAATAGATAATATCACTACAAGTTAATGTAGACACATGAACATTTGGGTCTATTTAAGAGAAAAGATGGATCCACACGAGACAGTCATTGTCAACCATGCTAATTACACCAATTAAAAGTTTTAAGTCCTTTTTATTGATAGCCAGATCAAAAATGGCCTTGTGCCTCTGAAAAGTCACTTGGTACCCAGGCTCTGGGGTACAGAGTTCTAAAGGTAAAAACCACAAAGGCCACCATAATTTACATCCAAGTCATCTGAGGGTCAGAGCAACCTTAAATGTTCATTCCTGGCAGAGCATAGTAATTACTTTAGACATAATACGCCAAATTTTTGACCTATCTTTTCTAGTTATTTTAGTTTACTTTTATTATTTTGGTTAATACAGCAGGACCATGGTCAAGGCCATGGAAATCTCAGATGTGTTGTCAATGCAGATGTAACCGTTGGTAGGAGCGGGGTGGAGGGCTGAGAGCTGTCTAAGCAAACACACAGGACGACATCACCTTAATCGTTTCATAAACATTCTGCTCTTCATGCTCTGGACAGCACCAGACCTCAGGCAGTTTTGTGTGCCACCAAGAGGGAAATATTTAATTGGTTAGGGTGCAAAGCCCCTAGTTGGAAGTTAGTTAGCAGCTTCTAATTAGCCAAGTTCCTCAGCTGGTAGTTTCTGATTAGTTAAGCTTAAGTTTACATTGAGTTGGGTTTCAGTTTGCTTATAAAGGACCATGAGACACTGGAACTGTTCTGGATGGTTTTATGTCAACTTGATCCAAACTAAACTCATCTGAGAGGAAGGAACTTCAATTAAGAAAAGGCCTCCATAAGATCAGGTTGTAGGCAGACCTGTAAGTCATTTTTCTTAATTAAAGATTGATGAGGAGGGCCCAGCCCATTGTGGATGGTGTCATCTCTGGGCTGGTGGTCCTGGATTCTATAAGAAAGCAGGCTGAGTAAGCCATAGGGAGCAAGCCAGTAGCCAGCAGCTCCTGCCTCCAGGTCCCTGCCCTGTTTGAGTTCCTGTCCTGTCTTCCTTCAGTGATGAACAGTGATATGGAAGTGTAAGAGAAAAAAAAAAAAAAAAGAGAAAAAAAAAAAAAAAAACCAAAACAAAAAACAAAAAACTCCTTTCCTTCCCAAGCTGCTTTGGTCATGGTGTTTTATCATAGCAATAGCAATCCTAGCTAAGACAGGTTGGCACCAGGATAGTGGGGTATTGCTGTGACAGACATGACCATGTTTTGGGGAGGATTATGGAAGGACTTTGGAACTTTGTGTTAGAAGAGGCATTGAGTGTTGAGAGCTCAGTAGGATGTTCTGTAGGAACTTGGAAGATAAGAATGTTAGAGCAGTGCAGATGATGGAGGCCTGGCTTGTAAAGTTCCAAAGGGAAACAAAGACTCTACCAGGCCATTTGTGTGAGAATCTGTCATGTCTGCTCAGCTGGGGCTGCAGAGTCAGCTGTGGCTAACCGGAGACCAGCACCACTGAAGTGAAATCTCTGAGTTACCGCGACAAATGATGCTGTTAGCTGGAGCTGAGGAATTAATAGTGGTTCTAGAATAGATCAGATCATTGTGGTGAAATCTTCCGGGAAGTGTTTCCTCAGGGTCAGCACACAGAAACTGTGTCCCAGAGTCGGCTGAGGTTGTACCTTGTCCTGGCAGCTGAACTTTGGTAGTGTGTCACCCAGGTGGTACTGGTTTTGAAGGCATGAAGGGGTCATGGAGAACAGCTGAGGCTTGGACACATGTGATAGAGCTGAGGTCCCTGAAGAAGCCCAGGAGAGGCTATTGGTGAAAGTACAGTCCAGTCACAGCAAGGGACCCCAGCAGTTTTGGAGATGCCAGTACCATGGGATGACCACCAAGAACAACAGCTGTGGAGTGGAGCCAGCCAGAGCCTAGAAGACAAGCTGTGTGCGCTGCAGAGGGTGGAGCCAGAGAAGTGACCCAAGCCCCCTGAAGGATCCCAGAAGATGGTGAGTGGATCCCAGGTCACTGGACATTGAATTATTTACGCAGCTGGAGTTAGCTTTTGCTTTGTTCAGATTGTGACTGTGCCCTGGTTCTTCCCTCTTGAAGAAAGTGTTTAATTTCTTTTTTATTTTATAGGAGCCACCGTTGAAAGACTTTGGATTTTAAAAGATATTGGCCATTTTAAAGAGACTGAGCTTTTAATGTGTTTGAATTTGTAAAGACTGCAGGACTTTTAGAAGTTATTTACATTTTTAATTGTGAGATCTTGGGAATGAATAGGAAAAGGAAGGTTTTGGCTTAACAGTGATGTGTTTGTGTGTCAAGTTGACAAGGGGTCATTGTGCTGGATAGTTTCATGAGTTTATAAAAATGCCTGTAAGGAATTTTCTTAATTAGTGATTGATGGGGGAGGGCCCAGCCCATTGCACATGGTGTCATCCTTGGGTTGGTAGTCCTGGGTCCTATAAAATAGCAGGCTGAGCAAGCCAGTGAGCAGCACTGTAGCTAGAGTTTTCCTGCCTGGCCCGCGGTCAGGACAAATCTCTCTCACCTGCCAGTCCCACAGCCGCTCAGACCCAACCAAGTAAACACAGAGATTTATATTGCTTACAAACTGTATGGCTGTGGCAGGCTTCTTGTTAACTGTGCTTATATCTTAAATTAATCCATTTCTATAAATCTATACCTTGCCACATGGCTCGTGGCCTACCGGCATCTTTACATGCTGCTTGTCCTGGTGGCGGCTGGCTGTGTCTCCTTCCACCTTCCTGTTCTTTTCTCCTCTCTGTTAGTCCCGCCTATACTTCCTGCCTAGCCACTGGCCAATCAGTGTTTTATTTATTGACCAATCAGAGCAACACATTTGCCATACAGAACATCCCACAGCACAGCACCCCTCCATGGCCTCTGCATCAGCTCCTGCCTCCAGGTTCCTGTCCTGTTGGAGTTCCTGTCCTGACTTCCTTCAGTGATGAACAGTGCTGTGGAAGTGTAAGCTAAACAAACCCTTTCTTCTCCAAGCTGCTTTGGTCATGGTGCTTCATCACAGCAATAGCAACCCTAACTAAGACAAGAATCATCTAAGCCTAATGGCCTCCCCAGGAGATATTGTTATTATGAGGATACAACTTACCTGTTATTGTATATTCTAAAGCAGCTTGTGAGACTCTAGACTCTAGATCAGTGGTTCTCAACCTGGGGGTTGTGACCCTAGGGGGACTGAACAACCCTTTCACAGGGTTCACCTAAGACTATCAGAAAACACAGATATTTACTTTATGATTCATAACAGTAGCAAAATTACAATTATGAAGTAGCAATGAAAATAATATTTTGGTTAGGGGTCACCACACTATGAGGAACTGTATTAAAGAGTCACAGCATTAGGAAGGTTGAGAATCACTGCTCTAGATGAAGACTCTAAAATGAATTAGAATGTGTAAGAATTGTATTAGAGGAAGTATCTGTGAGAAGAAATAGGGTAGAGGTCTGAAGAGGCCTGTGTGGGGTGGGGAGAGATTAAATGGACATAGATATAACAAATGGACACAGGTATGACAGTGAGTGAATAAGGAGAAAATAAATCAGATGAAGGTGTGTAAACTCTCAGGGAAGTTCAGCAAGGCCTGAATCCCCAGTCCCCCATCAGAGAAGTATCATCTCTCGCTCAAACAAGCTTGACCTTATAGATGCCACGCTCTTGTGTGAGAGCAGCCCTTGCCAAGCCACAATGCAAGCACAGTGACAGATCTCAGAACATGACAGATACGGTCCTTAGTCAATTATCCTCCTCCTTGTCTAAGATCAAAGAGGGACTTCCCCTTGGTTGTCACACAGGTTCTCAGATTGTAATGTGCACACAAATCACTGGGAATCTTAAGAAATACAAACCCAGCAGGGTCCAAGATTCAGTATTTCTAATAAGCTTTCTTAGATGCGATGATACTATTGGTCCCTAGACCTCACTTGAATAAAAGGGCATGGAGGGACTGAAGAGATGGCTCAGCAATTAAGAGCATTTGCTGCTCTTGCAGAGGACCAGCTTCAGTTCATTTCATCCACATGGCAGTTCACAGCCACCTATAACTCTAATTCTAGAGGATCTGGATTTTCCTTCTGACCTCTATGAGCTCCTGGAGGCGTGTGGTGTACATGTATTAACACACGCTTACACATATACATATATATGAAAAAGTGAATTTTCTAAGGACATAGATACTAGGAAGAGCCCTACATAAACAATCTAAATAGGTTCCTGGAGCACTCTTTACAGCTTAATGCCTTATCCTGTCATGCTACACAACTCTGTTGCAGTGTCATAAGCACAATTTCAGGCCCTCTTTTTCCATTCAAATAATTTTTTGACCCCTTGCCTTTAATAATCATAGCTATCAACTCCTTATTCCAATACTTGCACAACCCTTGTTGCAGTCAACAAAGCTGAAAGGCGATGGAGATCTGAACAGAATTTTTACATCAGACGTGGAGATGTAGTTTGGAGTTTGCTCAGCTGATTTTTGGTCTTGGTTTGGTTCAGTATTTCCTCATTATGCTCCCTTCCCTACATCTTGGAATGATAATGTACATCCTGTGCCGTTGAATGTATGTGATCTGGTTTTTGATTTTGATTTTTCAGGGGGTTATAGTTAAGAGATTGCTGTGAGTCTCGGGAGAGACTTTAAACTTTGGACTTTAAACGGTATTGAGGACTTTTGAAGTTAGACTGAATGCATTTTTGCATTATGATATGGCTATAAGCCCATGGGGGTCAGTGGAATGTTGTGGTTTGGATAAGAATAGCCTCTTATAGGTTCATCTATTTGAATGCTAGTCATTAGGAAGTGGTACTACTTGAGAAAGATTAGGAGGTGTGGCCTTACTGGAGGAAGTGTGTCACCGGGGGTAGCCTTTGATGTTTTAAAAGCCCAAGCCAGGCCCAGATGTTCTCTCTTCCTGCCATCTGCTGATCCCAATATAGAACTCCCAGCTACTTCTCCAGCACCAAGTCTGCCTGTGAGCTGCCATGATGATAATGGACTAAACCTCTGAAACTTTTTGGTGCCAAGAAGGCTTTGTCCTTCTATGTTCTCAGCTATTCTTCTTCTTTTTTTAAAGACACTATATGATATTTCTTAATCCTAAGCAAAAAGCTTCAAACCACTCCCTCTATCAGTGCTAGACTCCAAAGTGCTTCCTGCAGAGACGTTCGGGTGTAGCCAGCCATTGTCTTGTCTGACTAGGTGGGAGTCCTGAGGGAGCTAGCCATGTGCATTTTGGGACTTCAGTGTTATCATTTTAACCACATGGCTGTCAATTTATCTTTAAACAAATCACCTTTTCCTTTAGTATAGTCAAATCTTGGTTCAACTTCCTTTAAGTGTCTATTGTGTAAAATAATGGGAAAACCACAGGGTTCTTGAAATAGCTTAAATAAAATAGATTAAAGCGGTTGTAGCTGGAACTATGGGAGCCAAACTTAGAGAAGTGGTTAGGAATATACCTAGAGTTAAGATGCTTAAGCATGAACATGAAAGCTAGGCATAGGAAAGGGGTTCAAGGAGAGAAAGACACGATCAGAATGACTACATTTTGGATGATTACCCTCGCGGAAGTGAGCAGGATTACTTAAAGGAGGTCCAGATGGCACCAGATGCTAGGAAGGTGAATAATGAGTCAGCATGAGCCATACTAGTGACTAAGAGTCATCAGAACTTGTCACCTGGTTATAGAGGTGAGGAAAAAAAAAAAGAGGAATGTGGTATTCCTCAAGTTTCAAGCTTAGGCAATGCTTAAGGTTTTCAGAGTGGCCAAGTATTGAATTGGAGAGTTTAGTAGAAGAGTAAGATTAAAATAAGCTATTCAGCTTGGGTTTATATGTATTAAGGGAGACCTTCTAATCATTTGAGTAAATGGGTGTAGGAATCAGCACACACAAGCCTTCAGTTCCTTCCTGGGTCTAGGATTGTTTTGAGACCCTCCCAAGCATCTGCTTAGGCATGTGCTCAAAATTCACATTAAGTAGGATTTTTTCCCCAACTGATTATCTATTTAGCACCACACTGAGATTCTTTTTTAAAATCTATTATCTTTTTGTTGTTGCTGCTGTTTTTTTTTTTTTTTTTTTTAGATATCTATTACATTTTTACTTAGTGTGTCTGTGTTAATCTCACCTGTTGAGAATAAGACCACTACCACAATTTGCAGTCAAATGTGAAGCAAGCCTTAATGAAATACTGGCCAGGTGAATGGGCTCTGGCCAGGTCTATCTCTGGGTTCAAGAAGATGACCTGGAGTCTCTGTTTGCAGCAGTTTAGGTATTTCCCATCAGGTCCAATCATGGGCAAGCACACATGTGGTACTTCCCGCCTGTGAACCTCCTGCCCAATGTGACCAAGCACATCCAAATGGGTCAAACTTATTCAGGGGAGTGAAAAACATGATAAACAACAGCCTGTAGCATTTCAGGAACTATTTGTCCTTGGGCAAGGGGTTTGCAGACTAGAGGCATTTTTGTCTCATGGATTTTTTAGGCACAGTAATTAAAACTTAAAATGTAACTTTGGCTCACACATGTATATGCAAGAATGTGTGTGGTGCCAGGCAGTGATGGCGCACACTTTTAATCTCAGCACTCGGGAGGCAGAGCCAGGTGGATCTCTGTGAGTTCAAGGCCAGCCTGGTCTACAGATCGAGATCCAGGACAGGCACCAAAAATACACAGAGAAACCTTATCTCGAAAAACCAAAAAGAAAAAAAAAAGTGTGTGGAATTCTGGGAATTAGTCTTCTCTTTCAACCATGTGGGCCTGGTAGGTTGAACTGAGGTCATCACAACTTGGCACCCACTGCCTTTACCTGCTGAACCATTTCTCTAGGCCCAAAATGAGTTTTATGGGACACTGACTTATGTGAAGTCAGGCACATGACTTCCTGAATGCTTGGCAAGCACTCTACCAACTGAGCTACACCCCTAGCCTCCTTAATCTTGGTTTTATTTATTTATTCACGTACTTTCATTGTTTTTGGAAAAAAGGTCTTGTGATGTAGTCCAGGTTAGCTTCAAAACCTGGCTCCAACTGCCTCAGCCTCCCAAGTGCTTGGCATTACATGAATATGCCACAACACCCTGTTCCAATTCTGGCTTTACTGTGAACCCTCTTTACAAATTTAACAGTCTTTTGTGGATTAAATGTCCTCCAGAAAGCTGGGCGTGGTGACTCATGCCTTTAATCCCAGCACTTGGAAGGCAGTGTACCCTTACTTACCCAAGGAAAATTTAAAGGGGCTAAAAACTACCATAATTACCGATGAGGGAAGAGAAAAAAGTTACAGGGTTTTGAAGATTTGTACATGAAAAAGAGGTGGCAGGAGACAAAAACATTTTGTGAACAGAAGAACCGTCTGGGCTAAATGCCAGTGAATTAACAATGCTCTAAAATGCTGCATTAAATTTAGATATTAGAAACGGCACCAAGCAAGCCAATCTTTGCACAGTGACTTCAATGATACAGTTCTACGTTAACTGGAATAATTAGTATCTCACTTGGAAATTGTTCTCAGAAACAATGTTGTATCACAAGGCAACAGCGAGAATAGGCTTCTCACACGTTTGCCCAAACTGACCAGGTACCTCTGAACAAAACAAAACAAAACAAAACAAAAACCCAAACAAAAACTCTTCCCTGAAGGATAAGTATGAATCTCCCACGGTTCCGATGGTGCTGAAGCCTCAGTGTGTGTGTGTGTGTGTGTGTGTGTGTGTGTGTGTGTGTGTGTGTTGGGGGGAGGTGCAGAAGACCCAACCCCGCAGGAAAAGCCCAGGAGATGCCTGTCAGACTTCGATATGGTAAGCTTGGGTCCCCAAAGTCTCCCACGTTTCCGATGGTGCTGAGTCTTCATGCCAAACCCGAGACTTTCCAGGAGACAGCCCGGGAGACTCCAGCAGCAGCTGGAGCAAGCAAGCCTCGGGAGCCCACAAGCTGCAAGAAAGGCGCGCATGCGCAAGAGAAAGCGCTGCACAGACCAAAAGCCCTGCCGCCTAGAGCCCCTTGCGGAGCCGGGCTGGTGACCTGGAAGCAGATGTGCGTGTGGGCGGCACTGGGCTTTGGGTTCCGGTGCACCATAGGTCAGTGCAGTCGCTGCTTCCTGTCCTCGGTTTCCCGACCTGGGCAGTACGAAGTGGTCGTGGTGTGGCTGCTCCCAGGGGCCCATGGCTGAGGGTGACGTAGGGAGCGACCAGAGGCAGGTGAGGGCCTCTAACTGCAGCCTGGGAGCCGGGACTCATGTGCGAGCATCAGTTCGCACATGACCAGGCTAGCATTCAGACTCCCATTTTCCCACTTCAGGCCTATCCATTACGTTGATGATTTTGAGACAGTCTCTCTACGTAGTCCTGGCTATCATGGCGCTGTACTCAAAGAGATCTGCATGCCTCTGCCCTCAGAGTGCTGGGATTCAAGGCGAGCGCCTTCACACCTTGCTGTCATTACTTTTTAACCCTAAAATAAATTCCTCAGCGCCTAGTTAGCAAAAGGGGGGGGGGGAAGCTACCGAGTCTTGTTCCCAAATTAAAAACAACAACAAACCTAAAACAAATACCAGTGAGAACTCAACAGGAATATGGTGTTAATGGTGTGGGAATGGCCTTTTCATTGGTAAGTCTCATTACAGGATATGTAAGTGTGTGTGTGTGTGTGTGCGCGCGCGCGCGTGTGTACATACAAGCTGGTTGCAATCATGGCAATAGTGTCAGGAAAGCAGACAGCCGAACATGCTAAGAACATTTGACCTCCTAAGACTCATTTTTGTTAATACCATAAAAGGTGGTAAGAATAGGTTTATCTATGTATGTTCGTTTGTTGACTTTCAAACATCGACTTTCAGAATGAGGAAATCGAAGCCATGGCTGCCATTTATGGGGAAGAATGGTGCGTTATAGATGATTGTGCCAAAGTATTTTGTATTAGAATCAGCGACGACATAGATGACCCAAAATGGACACTTTGCTTGCAGGTATTTTTTTTTCTTCTTTGTAGCGATTTTCCAGTCTTAATACATAACTGGTGCCATTTGTCTCTTTACGATTATTCCAGTTTGACTTGCTTTCTGGATTGCCTTTGCTGATGCAAATGTAGATATTTAAATCTGAGGTCACCCTCAAATCATGTTTTTGTTGATTGTTGAGACCTTGTTGTTACTCTTCTAATTAGTAAACGTGTTAATGTTCTATTTATAGACTTGAGTGACACTTCCTTTTGTTACTCTGACCAATAACAGAAGGTTTAGACCTGGAAAGGTGGCTAACATTTAAGAGGAAGAGTAGGTTTTGAATGAAAATCCATAGAGCAATACTTGTCTCTTTATTGAGACTCAGTTGTACTTAGAATAAAATGAAAGATTAATTGTGCATTATTGTTTTGCCTACATGCGTGTCTGTGTGAGGGTATCAGATATCCTGGAACTGGAGTTACAGACAGTTGTGAGCTGTTATGTGGGTGCTGGGAACTGAACCAGGGTCCTTTGGAATAGCAGCTAGTACTCCTAACATTTGAGCCATCTCTCTAGCCCCCTTAACCTTATTCTTAACTTTCATTCTTTTATAGTTTCTCTGCCAAGAATTAGCTTCTAAAAACACAGATAGCCTAACAACATTTTTTGTAGAACCATAAATATGATGGAGGAGACTTTCACTTGATAGTATATAAACCAATGGTTTGTCTTTTGTCTAGACAAATTAGAAACTTGTTTATTGACTGACTTTATAAATTTAGTTGCTTTTCAGCTGTGATCAGTGTAAGCAAATTTGTTTTAAAACTTCCTTGTAGGTGATGTTACCGAGTGATTACCCAGGGACAGCGCCACCTATTTATCAGTTGAAGTAAGCTGTGTTTTTAACTTTACCTTTTTATAGAAATATTTTCCTGTCAAAGATAGTTTTCTATACAGTCATTGTGTTTATACAAAATACTTTGTTTAAAATCAATATAGAAATTAGGAGCATCTTTTAAGTTAGTGTGAGCATCTTACAGAATGATGTAAAACACATTGATACATACTGCTTAGGATAAAAGAGTCTGAGTTCACAGAGGTCAGAGAGCTGCAGGACTGTGCTGAGGGATGGGGAGGAAAGACTTCCTTGTTGCTCAGCCTCCTAACCCAGCTGTTGGATTAACTTCAGACTGCCAGCCTTCTTGATCTTACCCAGGGTGCTTGGTGCTTGTGCCTGCCCTCTCCGTCCATTACTGCTGAAGGCGCACTTCTTAGTAGTCCAAGCTTCATCTGCATGAGTCCTGATCTGTTGATCAGTGGGCTGTGACCTGCCTCACCTTTGACTTCATAGTTTAGCAAAGCCATAGGAACAGAGCTGAATAAATTGGCTATGAAAAGTTGTATCTACAAGTGTTGTTTTTGTGTGTGTTTCAAAACTATGCCAATAAAACTAATAAAAATGGTTCTGTATTTTTGGGGGGGGGGTTTGATACAAGGTTTCTCTGTATCCCCCTGCCTGTCCTGGATCTCACTCTGTAGACCAGGCTGGCCTCGAACTCACTGAGATCCGCCTGGCTCTGCCTCCTCAGTGCTGGGATTAAAGGCTTGAGCCACCACCTCCCAGCTGGTTCTGTGTTTTTTATCTATTGTGAATGATACATATGGAATGCTTTTAAATACCTTTTCAGAGAAAAAGGCATTTTTACAGTCCCATGGTGGCGTGCTGACTTGTTGGGCTCATTTTTGGGAATAACCTATTAGTTAGTCCAGCTTTTGCAGCTGGAAGAAGAGAAGGAGAACTCCTGGCCTTGTGGCAGACATTACAGAACTAGAATGTTAAATTCCTGAGCAGGTTCAGCCACTGATGCAAATTTGGGCAGGTTTCTGGTACCCTAGGAACTCAGCTTCTGTTTTTTTAGGTCATTAAAATTCAGTAAGATTCGTGTTGATTTTGTTATGGTTTCTTGAGCAGGTTGAATGAATTAAGGCAAATGAAAACATTTTAACTCTGTACAGATTTTAAAAACACATTAATGAATATTTGAAATACTCATCTAATTCTTGAATAATTTTCTTTACTGTGTTTTATTCAATCTTAGTGCTCCTTGGCTGAAAGGGCAAGAGCGTGCAGACTTATCAAACAGCCTTGAGGAAATATACATGTAAGTGACAGGTAGCTTTTCCCAAACACTCTGCTAGTGACTTCTGCTCTGCGTTTTTCTTGACAGATATGTTCATGCTTTCCCTGAACCTTTTGTTAGGCTCATTAACAAAAACATTCACTTTAAACAAACCAAAAGGTTAGTTACAAAACTCACACGCGCATTTGATAGAAAAATGTGGCAATATTTAAAGTTGGAAACATAACACTTATTTGGCCTCTGAAGGCAAATTCAGAGATACTGGTTTTTTTTTTTTTTAGACTTTCAAAATATTTAATTGAAGAGTTAAAAATAAAAGCAATATATTTATTGCTGAATGTGGGTTTAAGCAGCTATACAATTTATGGAGCAATATGGATATGAATTAACTATTTAGCCTTTGAAGGTCATTTGAAAATTAGTGACCTCATTAACCATTTCACAGGATTTGTGTACAAAATCAATACTAGTTTTATGTTAGCACATTGTGGGGTGTGGTTTCTATTTAGTATTAGCTATCTGGATCATAAAGGCATTTGTTTTTCCCATAGTTAACCTTCTTGAACCTTCCTAAAGCTTCATCATTATCTGCTTGATTCTTCCTTAACTAGCCTATGAAAATAGCCTTTGATTTGCTACGTGGTCAACAGTGTCTTGAATTTAGCTATTTTGCCTTAGCCTAAGCCTTACCCTGGAAGAAAACATATTTTCATAAGAAGAATCTATAAGCTTCCCAAGTTCAATAAGCCTAACAAAAGTAAGTAGAGTTAGTGGAACACACAGGAAATAACAGACAAGTTCATTACACACACCTTTAAAAATTATCAATCACAGAGACAGTTTTACATGAGTTATTCTCAGATCTCCTTCAGGATTTTCCGGCAAAAAGGACAGTGGGGGGAAATGAATGTGCGTACTTCTTCAAATTCCTAGATGTAACAGCAGCCCAGAAACAGACCCAGACAGTACTGCAAGGTGGTAGGTGCACGGAGAGATCAGGCCCAACAGCAGAATGGCCACCAGAATCCACCAGTGTAGGGGACTTGCCCATAACATGGGACACAGAATTTCAGGGTTTATAAAGTTTGTCTCTGAAAAAAAACATAGAAAGAACAAGGAAAGAACCTGGGAGATGCCTAATGAATTTCCAAGTTCCTGTGTCTTAGACAAGAATTTCAGAAAAAGCAGTACTACAGGGAGCAAGGAAATTAAGAACTCCCAGGGCATCCATGGCCCCAATGAGATTTGAGCAGATTAATATTAGTTTGGTGATTCTTGTAACTGCTATGGATAAACAAATGTATACCAGATTCTACGCTAGTTTTTTTTTTTTATTTTTTTCTTTATTAAGAAATTTTCTACTCACTCTACATACCATCCACAGATCCCCCCTCCTCCCTCCTCCCACCCTCCAGCCCTCTTTCCCAAGCCATCCCGCATCCCCACATCCCTCAAATCGCGGTCTCCCATGGGGATTCAGCAGAGCCCAGCACACTGAGCCTAGGCAGGTCCAAGCCCCTTCCCACTGCACCCAGGCTGTTCAAGGTGTCACACCTCAGGCACTGGATTCCCAGAAGCCTGTCCATAGACCAGGGACAGATCCCGATCCCCCCAAACAGTTCGAGCCAAACAACCATTTTCCATATCCAGAGGGCCTAGTCCAGTCCCATGGGGGCTCCACAGTCCACCAGTCCACAGTTCATGGGCTTCCATTAGTGTGGCCGGTCACAGAGATACTGTTCTTGATGTGTGTATTCTTGTAGCATATGATGATGGCAGGATTCAAACCATAATTATTTGTTAAAGTTCTGAATACTTTGATAGTTCTCTTGTGTTAATCTAAAAAGACCAAGATCCTACAGAGGCACTGTTGCTGGAGTTTTCCTGCCTGACCCACGGTCAGGATAAATCTCTTTCACCTGCCAGTCCCACAGCCCCTCAGACCCAACCAAGTAAACACAGAGACTTACATTACTTACAAACTGTATGGCCGTGGCAGGCTTCTTGCTAACTGTCCTTATATCTTAAATTAATCCATTTCTATAAATCTATACCTTGCCACATGGCTCGTGGCTTACTGGCATCTTTACATGCTGCTTGTCCTGCGGTGGCTGGCAGAGACTCCCTCCGCCTTCCTGTTCTTTTAATTCTCTGTTAGTCCCGCCTATGCTTCCTGCCTAGCCACTGGCCAATCAGTGTTTTATTAGCCACACATTTGCCATACAGAGCATCCCACAGCAAGGCACTGTTATTGTTCATTCAGTAATTCTCCCATCCATTCATCCATCCATCACATACTACACGGTGGGCAGTGTATTAGATTCTGGCTACACATGGTTTAACAAAACTAGAAATTATCCCTTTTCATAACGTTTAGAATTTTCTAGTGTGATAGGGGAATGTATTACCTACAGCATTGTAAAAGTGAATGTAACTCTGTAGCTGTGATGGGAGTTATGATGGTGACTGAGTTTGACAGGTTTATTCTGGTCTGGGAGTCTGTAGGTGGCTTGTTGGACTAAGAGCTGAGTAAATCAGCTCACATACTTTCAGTGAGAGGCCAGAGCATAGGCACGGTGACATGAAGTGGGTGGTAAGAGACAGACTAACACTGTGGGGAAAAGTCTGGGAAAGGTGGACAGGAAGATCTAAGTTTTGTAGGTTCTGATAGAGATTTTTTTCTTAGGAGCTGGTGAACGCTGAATTTTGAGAGGTGGGATACCATGCTAAGACTTCAGTTTGGAAAAGTTAGTCTAGTTCTCTATTGTGATTGCCTGAAGAGCAGCAAGAATTGATGCAGGAAACTTGTAAGGAAACTGATAGGTCATTAGCCAAGAGAAGATAAGGTTCATTTGGATTAATGA
Organism: Peromyscus aztecus; assembly: GCA_902168405.1. Lineage (NCBI taxonomy): Eukaryota > Metazoa > Chordata > Mammalia > Rodentia > Cricetidae > Peromyscus > Peromyscus aztecus. The sequence continues at coordinate 34,381 of CABHPQ010166587.1, forward strand.
AATATGTTGATTTATTAAACCAAATACTATTCTGGATTATCAGATTTTTTTTTTTTCCTGAATCCAGGCACTAGTAAGCATTCTATTGTATGTTCTAGGTGTCCTGTTTGGTACAGTGAGAGTACCCCCTTTATGTCCCAGGGATCAAGGCCAGGTTTCTTTTCCTCCCAAAATATTTAATTAGAAAATGGTAAGTCATCATGGAATCCATATTACTTGTCCTTCCTGAAAGACCTTTCTTGGGCCCCTACTTAGTGATTCTGTTATCCTCAGTATATAATTATTTCTTTAGTTAAATGTTTTTGATGCCTGTTTTAACATTACTGGCCATTCTAACAATTGTATTTCCAACATGCTTCTTTTTGTAATCCAGTTACTTTTATTTAACTTGTCTTCACCACCTAATGTAGAATAAGGTAAATATACTACAGGCTTGGTTAACAATTAATTATACAGCTGGTGGTCACTTTTCAGATCATACCTTACGTGACTACTTTATTTCATGAAAATCTTTCCACCCTGACTTCCATCGTGTTGACACATTTTTCTCCTGCTTATACCAATGCCGTAGCTTGTGCGGTGGCTTCCCGCCTACCTGCTCGTGACTCCCAGAGTCCTGGGTACTAGGAGAAGCCTCTTATAGGACAAAATTTGCCTCTTCTGCCTCACTCAGAGGTTTTAAACAGTTTGTTCTAAAGATAAGAGAGAGGTCATAATGTTTTGATTAGTAAAAGTGCTTGAATAATAATTGCAGTCTAATGATAGTATTTTCACATGTGATAAATAGCAGTATGAATTGTATTTTTTAAAAGTTTCATGTGACAACTTTTAATAATTTTATATATTTCCAGTCATGGGCAATAAATGAAAAGTATTACTAACTTTAAAAATCAGATATAAATCTACCAACATAATTTTTAATGTTTATATTTTCAAAATATGATGCTATTGAGTTTTATATATCTAGAGCATTTTGAATGCTAAATTTAATATTTGCCCATATAAGAAGATAAACTATGATTAGTGGCCACTTATGTGGACAGGTAAGAAAGAAAGAATCTTTTGGTAAACATTTTTTATTTTATATATACTGCCTCTCTGCTAGGAATTTGGGATTTAAAAATGAAGACAAAGAGCTAGGTGTGATGTTACACACCTTTGATCCCAGCACTTGGGAGGCAGAGGCAGATAAATCATTGTGAGTTCAGGGTCAGCCCAGTCTATGTCTTGAGTTCCAGGACAATCAGGGCTGCACAATAAGACTGCCTCAAAACAAAAACCAAAGAAACAGACCAATAAAACAAAGCAAATTATAATGGCGAGGCACAGGATGTAGTTCAGTACTAGTGCTCCTGCCTAGCATGTGTGAGGTACTGGGTTTCATCCCCAGCATCACAAACACGCAAATCAAGATGAATGAGGTCCTAGGCTTGACTCTCAGCAACGCGCACACACACTTGAGGATGAATGTGTACCTCATAACATCAGCAGCCTGTTAGGTTGTGTTAAGGCTGTTTTGGTCAAGCTTCTGGAATCAGCTTTTGAACAGCATACCTCTTTGTGTTTATTTTTATGCTGATAGTATGTGTATAGTATCATTGTAAGGATTAAGTGACATCCATGTAATAGACTTTATTTCACACACAGTAGCGGTTTGTTGGCCTTGCACCATTTAAACAAAACTCTTGAGATAACTTACAGAGAATAGATTTATTTCAGGTCAGTTTTGGAGATTCCCACCTGGCATTGTTGGCCCTGTGCTTTGGAGCTCTGATGATGCAAGTGTTTGGGAAAGCAGAATTTCCTGCTATGAGCCAGAGAGTATAAACAAAAAGGAAGATGCAGGTATTTAGGAGCAAGGCTTTCAGCTTTGCTCAGTGTAATAATTACCTTCTGATTCTATAAAGGCCTTCATCACAGCAATGAATGGCAAAAGTTGGAAGACCAGTTTTTTTTGTTTTAAATAAGTCACACTCCTAGTGGACAGTTAAAAGATAGAAATAAATTCTTGTTGCAAGAGAAAACAAATACAGTATAATATTTCTACTACAAACATTTTTGTACTTTAGTGGTAGAGAATGATTTCTACTTGACCCAGAAAGCCTCAGAGCCACAGTGCCTCTTTGCACTGGATTCTCAAGCAGCAGCCTTGCTAATGCTAGTGAAGACGGAAACGGCAGTGCACGAAGCTCAGTAGTGCTCTGGCCTGGGCCTTCATGGGAAGCCATGGAGAGAAGACTTCTGAAGTGAAGGTTGAATTTCCTTGTTGCTGTGGGAAATTACCAATTGTAGAAATCTTCCAAGGTATTATTTTTCAAATGTTGAATGAGGAGTCAGATGTAGTGACCCTAGTCTGTAAGTCCAGTGCAGAGACTGAGATAGGAAGAGCATGGATTCAAGGTAGCCTGGGCTGCGCGGTGAGTAGACATATAGACTCGCTTGGGCTACATACATTAAGATCTTATCTTAAAGAACAAAATCAGAATGTGAATTCATATTTATGAAGGGACAATTTTCAAGTTTCAAAGGGGCTAGTGAGTGCGGACTGGGGTAATAAGCATTTTGGCACTTCTTATGTGTAGTAGGTGTTCAGTCTACGTTAGTGTTAAAATCACTAGGGTGATGGTGATATGAGAGATTCAGTAGAGTAAGAGTGGGAGATAGAACTCTATATAAAGCTGTGTTCTTGTGTAGAAATGGTTACCAGCACTAAGAAAGGGTTGACATCCTGTTCCTACCATAGCCCCAGGACCTCATGCAGTGTAGTCTGTATACTAGAGGCTCTAAAAGAGGGAGGACTCCCATCCACCAGTGTCATTGAGTCTTGTGTTTCTCCTAAGCCTCCTCGATTGAAGATTCATCCAGGACAGGCAAGCCTTTAGCAGTGTGTGTGTGTAGACTGTATACAAATCCATCCCGTAAACTAGTGAAGTGTCCTTAGCAGTGTGTGCATGTAGATCGTATACAAATCCATCCCGTAGACTAGTGAAGTGTCCTTATCATTAGCTGTGATAGGGGAACAAAATGCAGGTGACTTGAGCTTTACACCTCAGTTCTCAATTCTTATTTCAGCTCAGGCCTTTTTACTTGCTGGCAAAGCTGTTGAACAAGCTAACTGATCTCTGTGTTCTCATCTTCATAATGGGGAGATCATGACACTATCTTTGGACAGTTCTAAGGATCAGCTGTGTTGGTGTATATAATGTTCTTGGGACCTGGTGTACACTTAATACGTTGGAACTTGCATTGTCCAGAGAAGAGAGGAGTGAATATCTTTTAAAGAAATTCTCTGTCTTTAGAAACCTTTCCAGTTGATGTCTTTGCTTTCTACAACAAATAAAGCTTGCAAAGAGATACAGCAAAGACCATTTTAGTTCCAGGAGATATGTACCAATGAGACGCGTGTGTTTGACAGTCTGGAAATGTTTGAAAAGTGCTTGTTTTGAAAGTTTCTTTTGGTGGGTACTGATGAGGGCGATAAAGAGGGATACTGATTTTGAGGGGAGTTTTACAGGAAAAGCAGTATGGTGCTGCTATGACATAGTTTGGACACGTCTTTAAACACACACCCAAGCTAACATAGTTAGCATCACTCCCTAAACACGAGATACTCAGTCCTTATTTTATTGATGTCCTATCATTTAACTTCAGAACTCAAAACACATTCTTTTTTTCAGTGATTTGAGATGAATTTAATTCTTTGAGGCAGCCAAACATTTGAAACCAAAATGAATTAATTATTCAGTAGACTAGTTTGTCAGAAAACATGTTATGGATATAAAACTGTTGAGTTACATGTCTTTTAGATCTCTTAAGTTCCTGAGAGAGTCCCGATATACTCTGTATATGCCTTGTTGAAGGATCTGTGGGCCAAACAAGTGGTTTGACTTGTTCAGAGAGTTGAAAAGGGTAGTGATGACTGGACACGAATCCCCACCACCCATGGATAGAACCAATCATGTTGACACCTATCTTATCTGTGTAGGTCAGATTTAGACATCTTCTTTCCTTTCTTTGGATGCGGTTGTTCTCCTTAATTTAAGTTTTAAGTAAGGTCTATTCATTTTGGAGCCATTTGAAATCTTTAATGTTGGTATACATAATATATGTTACTCAGACATAAGTGTTGGTAAATTTTATGTATTATATATTTGGAAAGCCATAGTTGGGTTTTATTATATTAACTTGGGGTTATAATTGTAAATAATTTTTTTGAATTTGAGAAGGTAACATTTTTGAAACAATGAATTTTATTCCTGGATTTTATTTAGACAGAATATTGGTGAAAGTATTCTTTACCTGTGGGTGGAGAAAATAAGAGATGTTCTGATACAGAAATCCCAGATAACAGAGCCAGGTAAGACTGAATGATA
>CABHPQ010166588.1:0-22690 GCA_902168405.1 Peromyscus aztecus
ACTACACTTGGGAACCTGAAAAGAAATGATAGACTAAGGCTGAAAGGAAGGGAATAATAAAGGCTAAGATAGAAATCAATGGAATAGAGATGAGCAAGGCAATAGAAAAGATCTGTAGAACTCAGTGTTCATTCTTTGTAAAGCTCAACCAAATCAACACACTTTACCTAGACTAATAAAAGCAAAATCAAAAATAGGAGGAGGAGATGTTACAGCTGATACCGTGGAAATTTAAAGGACCACAGAGACTATTATGAAAGATTGTGTGGCTGCAAATTGGACAACCCAGAAGAAGCAGATAAATTCTTGGAAGCATGTGATCCATCAAGACCAAATCAGGAATAGAAATCCAAGCAGATCAATTATGAGCAAGGGAGTTGAATCATTTATAGAAATTTTTACATCAATGAAAATCCCAGAAACAGATGACCCTACTCTTTAAAAAACCTACTACACATTTACAGAAGCAGCGGCACTCCTCAACCAGAAAGAGAATGAACACTATGAATTCAGTGTAGGTCAGCAATGACCTTATGTGAAAACAGGGCTACAGAACAGTAAGAAAACAAAACAAAATACCGATCAATAAATCTGATAAAAATAAAATTTAAAATCAGCATAGTGTCAAACTACATCTAGCATCACATGAAAAAGACTGTTCATTCTCTCTTTTGAAAACAAACAGGGAAATAAATCAGAATAAAACAAACCCATAAACAAAGAAAAGAAAAAGAAAATGAAAAACAAAAACAAAAGAAGTTGGGGAGTGAGGAGGATATAGAAGGAAATAAGGGAGGAGAAATTGTGAAGAGAATATTTTGTATGAAAAAATTATTTACAATAAAATTAAAATTAAAAATTAAAGAAAAAAGAAACGGGGGTGTGGGGGTGGGATCATTCACGATGACCAAGCACATATACTCCTTAGATTCAGGGATGCCTCATGATGTGTTAACAAGACTATGCACCATATTAACAGAATGAAGAAAATATGAATATCTTGTCAGATTTGATTAAAAAATTAAAAAAATACATTTTTTTAAATCCTCAACAAATTTGGTTTAGAGGAATAAACTTCAATACTATAAAGGGCATGCACAATAAATCCATACCCAACATATTCAATGGAGATAAAAAAAAATGTAAGTCCCTCTTCTAAGGTCCAGAACAATAATCACTTCTATTCAACAATCTCCTGGTTTCCCTTCGTTTTTGTAATAAAAATAATCTGACAAAAAAACAACTTAGGGAAGAAAGAATTCAAAATTCCAAGATAGAGTCCATTATTGCAGGCATTATAATTGCAGGCACTTAAAGCATCAGAGCCACAGTTAAAATCAGGGAGAAAATAAGCACGAAGACCCTTGCTTCTTGTCTTGCTCTTGACTAGCTTTCTCCTTTTCTATACTGAACAAGAACTCCTGCCTAGGGAATAGTGCCACCCACCATGGGGTGGGTCTTCCTACATCCATTAACAATCAAGACAACCCCCACAGGCCATCCAGATGTAGACAATTCCTCATTTAAGACTTCCTTTTTGCCTGGTGGTGGTGCACACCTTTAATCCCAGCACTTGGGAGGCAGAGCCAGGTGGATCTCTGTGAGTTCGAGGCCAGCCTGGTCTACAGAGTGAGATCCAGGAAAGGTGGAAAGCTACACAGAGAAACCGTCTCGAAAAACCAAAAAAAAAAAAAGACTTTCTATCTAGTTAATTTTCGCATTAAAGATCATTACCAGAGTAATCAACTGAGAGGAAAAAAAATTAAAAGGACTCCAGAAATGAAAGGAAGAGGTGGAATTGGTAGAATTGTCGCTGTTTGCTGACAACATGGAGACACACACACACATACACACACACACACACACACACACATATAAAACTGTATATGAAACTGTAGCAATACCATATAAAAGCCTGTTAGAACATATAAATATACAGTAAAATGTCAGAATATGAAATCAGCACACAGAAGTCAGTACCTAATTTCTCCCTCCCTCCGTTTTCCTCTCTCTGTCTCTCTGTCTCTGTCTCTGTCTCTGTCTCTCTCTCTCCTCCTCCTCCTCCTCCTTCTCCTCCTCCTCCCCTCCTCCCCTCCTCCTTCTCCTCCTCCTCCCCTCCTCCTCCTCCTCCTCTCCACATCTTCTCACTCTTTCTCTCTGACATATGGTGGTCTCTTTGTAGAGCGCAGGCTGACCTCCAACAACCAGACCTCCTGCCTCAGTGTTAGAGGTGTATTAGCACCCGACTTTCAGTAATGCTTCATTGCACCATCAATCTGGAAAAGAAATGAAGAAATCAATGGTATTCCCGATAGCAAGAGAAAAATTCTTAGGATGAAATTTAATAAAAGAAGTGAAAGATATGTACTATACATGGGGAACTGTAGGGCAATGATAAGGAAACTGAAGAGGACAGAAATGGAAACGGAAATATAAGTATTCATACAGAAGAAGAACTGACCCGGTTAAATGGGCAAGTCACTCAAAGCAATCTCTCAGACTAACTAAAAGACGAGGTTCATGGCCCCTGAGCAATGACACATGAGGTTGACCTTTTGCCCTCACAGGCATGTGTACACACGTACATGTGTACCAACACATATGTGTGCATAGGCACACATGCACGTATGCGCGCACATGTACTTGCATGTGTACACATACACACACACACACACACACACACACACACACACACACACAAGTTTCTGTTGCTTTGATAAAGCACCATGACCCAAAACAGCTTGAGGAGGAGAGGGTTTGCTCCAGCTTACAGCTCTCGGGTCACTGTCCAATACTGAAGGAAGTCAGAGCAGGAACTCAAGGCAGGAATTGAAACAGAAGCCACGGAGGGGTCCTTCCTGGCTTGCTTCTCACTGTTTGCTCATGCTGTTTTCTCTTACAGTACCCAGGACTCCCTGCTTAGACTGTCACTTCCCACAGTGAGCTGGGCCCTCCCACATCATCCATCACGTTTTCCCACAGGCCAATCTTATGGAGGCATGTTCTCAATTGAGGTTTCCTCTTCCAAAATGACTCTAGCTAGTGTCAAGTTGACATAGAACTAACCAGGACACATCCTGAACCTATCTTCCTCACTAGTAGATTTCTCAAATCTTAAACTCTTTATGGGCCTACCAAACAATTTAATTAGCTAACACATCTGAAGCAAAAAAAAAAAAGCTTCCAGAAGTGTCTCAGTAAGTGATTTCAAAGCCTATTATGAAACCTTAGCAATAAAAATAGTATGATATTGCTATAAAAAAAACAAATACACTGACAGATCTCAGGACAGATCTCAAAATAAACTCACATATCTACGGTCAATTGAGTTTTGTGAAAGTTGCCCAGAATGCACAATGGAGAAAAAGGAAGGGCTGTCTCTTTAATAAATGATGTTGGGGAAACTATACACCCACAGGCAAAAGAATGGAGCGGAAAGTTATCTCATATCATACTCTTAAGAGCTAGCTCAAGATGGATTAAATGATTAAATTTGAGACCTAAAATGATTTTTAAAATATTAGAGAAAAACATAAGGGAATATACTTCATAGCATTGGTCTGGATAAGGTCTTTCCAAATAAGACCCCAAAGTATAGACAGGAAAAGCGAAAATAGGCAAACAGGACTATATTAAAATAAACAGCCCCCACACAGCCAAAGGAATAACCCAGGGAATGACGAGATCATGAAGGAGGAGAGAAGCTGTACAAACTCTGTGCTTGACAAGTGGCTGAAAGCCAGAACACTTACGAAACTCAAACAACATAATAAAAAGCAAACAGTCTGATTTAAAAATGGGCAAAAAACACGAATAGGCATTTCTCAAAAGAAGATATACAAATCAGATATGGTGGCGTGTGACTGTATTCCCAGCAGCTGGGGGTCAAAGCAAAACGACTTTGAGTTCGAGGTTAGTGTGGATTCCACAGTGAACCTGATGCCGGACTGAGACATGCAGTCAGATTCTTTTCCAAATCACCAAAGTGGGGGAAAGGCACACAAATAGCCAAGGAGAATATGTTAAAATGCTCAAGATTACCAATTATTAGAAAATTTCAAGGAAATTACACCTTTTTTTTTGAGACAGGGTTTCTCTGTGTAGCTTTGTGCCTTTCCTGGAACTCACTCTGTAGCCCAGGCAGGCCTTGAACTCACAGAGATTCATCTGCCTCTGCCTCTCGAGTGCAGGGATTAAAGGCGTGCACCACCACCGCCTGGCGAAATTACACATTCTTATCCTAATTAAAATGGCCACTATCAAAAAGACAAAAACATAACAAGTGCCGGGAGTACTGTGGAGAAAGAACTTTTGTAAGACATGGGTAAAAATAAAAATGGCTCCTCAAAGGTTACAAATAAATTCCCACATGACCCACCAATGAACTATTACATGCATGCACATATGTAAGTATGAGCAATGTGGTCAGTACACCATTCAGCACCTGCATGCCCGTGTTTATTGGGCATCAACCTAAGTACCCACTAGTGGATGAATAGGTTTAAAAAGGGCCACCAAAAGGATGAAATCTTGTCATATGTGGTCATAATACACAATTAGCATGTATTATGTGTGATTTTTCAACCTGATGGGGTTTGTAATTACCCTAGAAACAAATCTCTGGGCAGGTCTGTGAGGAATGATATAGATTCGATTAACTAAGGTGGGAAAACTCAGCCTAAATATGGGTGATCCCACCCCACGGGCTGGGATCCTAGACAAGACCAAAGGGGGAAAAACACAAAATAAGCCAAGCACAAGCATTCACAGCTTTCTGCTGCCTGGCTGCATAAAATGTGATGGCTTCCTTTTGCTTCCACACCACCCAGGATGACTGGCAGGATCTCTGTCCACACCACCAGGATGACAGGATCTCCCTCCACACCACCAGGATGACAGGATCTCTCTCCACACTACCCAGGGTGACAGGATCTCCTGGAACCTGGAAGAGTCCAAATCAACCCTTCTTCCTCACGTTACTTTTGTTAGGTGTCTTGTTGCAGCAATGAGACAGAAAACTAATATATATGTTATATGAAGTAAGATATGGAAAGAAATACAAAAACCAAATGATCCCTCTAGTATGTTGAGTCTATGGAAACTGTTTTCCTGAAGCAGAGTTAGAATGGTTACAGAGGCTGCTGAAGGTAGATTTTTTTTTTGTTTGTTTGTTTTTTTGTTTTTTCAAGACAGGGTTTCTCTGTGGCTTTGGAGCCTGTCCTGGACTAGCTCTGTAGCCCAGGCTGGCCTCGCACTTACAGAGATCCGCCTGCCTCTGCCTCCCAAGTGCTGGGATTACAGGCATGTGCCACCACTGCCTGGCGAGGGTAGATTTTGATCAGTAAGATCAAAGCTGCAATGATGTAGGAGGAATGAGTTCTGGTGTTCTATCTTGTAGTAGGGTGACTATGATTAGCAACATTGTATTATATACTTCAGATATCTAGGAGAATAGATTTTGAATGTTCTCACCAGAAAGAAATGATAAACAGTGAGATAATAGGGGGAAATGACCCCAGAGCTCGCTCTCTCTCTCTCTCTCTCTCTCTCTCTCTCTCTCTCTCTCTCTCTTAAAAATCACTGTATCCTTCTTTGAGCACTCTAATTATATCAATATTTTTTTTCAAAAACTACTATTCAAGATAAAAAATGTAACACCTGAAACTAATATTGTTAGAAGAAAACACAGAGAGAATAGATGACTTTGTTGTGAGTAAAAGTTTCTTAGAGATGGCCTCAAAACAGTCAAGAAGGCAAAATAAGTAGAGGAGACTACTTCTAAATATAAAGCTTCTGCACATGAAAGAAAATAGTAGACTGAAGAGAAACTGGTGGTCCAAGAGAAATCTGCAAAATGCTGTCTCTGCAATATCTAAGGAAATCAAGTCAGTAGCAAGGAAACAGCCCAACGGAGCAAGTGAGGTATCTATTTCTCTTTGAAAAGCATAAAAATAGATGATACATATGGAAAATGCTCATCATTGCTAATTATTTGATAAATGAAAGTTAGAACAAAGATAGGGTATCACCTGTTAAAATAACTGTCATCAGGCCGAGCGATGGTGGTGCACGCCTTTAATCCCAGCACTCGGGAGGCAGAGGCAGGCAGATCTCTGTGAGTTCAAGGCCAGCCTGGTCTACAGAGTGAGATCCAGGACAGGCACAAAGCTACACAGAGAAACCCTGTCTCGAAAAAAAAAATAACTATCATCAGAGAGACCTAAGATTTCAGTATTGGAGAAGCTGAAGAGAACAGGAAACGCTTGAGTTGTTTGTGTGTACTTCAGTTAATTCAGTTGTCATGGAAACAGTAGGCAGCTCTGTAGAAAATTAATAATAGAATTACTCAATCCTGCTTCTGGGTATACATTAAAAAACAAAATGTGAAGGAGATGTCTGCATGCTTTGATCACCTCACCATCATTCATAACAGCGACACGGAGCAACTGTGTCCGATGCTGGATGAATAAAAGTGGCCAGTATTAGCCTTTAAAATGGGATAATTTGACATTTGCTGTAACATAGATGAACCCAGAGACTTTGGTATGTGAAAAAAAAAAAACCCAGCATGGAAGGACCCAAACCATGTTATCTCATTTACAGGCGGAATCTGAAGGAGTTGGGGCTAGAGAAGTAAAGGAGAGAGTGATGGCTACCGAGGCTGGCGTGAGAAGATCACATTGAAAGTGTAGATACTGAATACCTCTTAGATCACAGTTAGAGATCCTTGGCAGAGAATGGCAATAATGACGTACGGCATATGTAAAAGTTGCTAAAAGACTAAATGTTTAGAGTGTCTTTGTCATGAAAAAATAACTGGAAGATGATGGATATATCCATTAGCTCGATCATTCCATAGTGCAAGCATATATAAAACACCGCATTGTGTCTTTTAAATATTTAATTTATTTGCTAAAGACATAGTTCTGAACTCTTTAAATAAAATAAAATTTTTGTTAACAGTGTCAGCTTGGGAGAATTAAATGGGATAGATTGTGTAGAGAACTTAATATTTCAGGAACCATAGTAAGTGCACAACAAAAGTCAACTTTTATAATAAATTCATTTGTTGTTGCCTAATTTGATAGTATGACAACAGCTTATTTTAATGCACTAATATATTTAATATACATAAAACATGTTATGAAAGCTATATATATTCAAATCTGGATTTTTAAAGTCAAACAAGCCAAACTCAGAGCTACAGCATAAAAGTTACATTTGGGAAGTGAGGTCCACGCAGATGTGATAAAAGCACATTTATTATTGGGATTGGCACAAAAGTAAATTAACCCAGCTGTCGTCATTAACTAGTTAATGGACTCCTGTTGACAAAAATGTGGTAATGTAGCTAATTTGAGTGGGCTTATGGCTTCTTTTATTATAATTTTATAATTAGTTAAAAGTACATTTTATAATTTGGGAAAAGTTGGTAGGATTTTACAGAATCATTAAATAACTTGGGGATTTTTAAAGATAGTCTTTGAACAAATTGGTTTTGAAAAAATATATCACTCAATTAAATGTCTTTAATTTTAGCTCTGCATGTGTATGTGTCTTAGTTAGGATTACTATTGCTGTGATGAAACACCATGACCAAAAGAATGCTGAAGAGAAAAGGGTTTATTTGGCTTATGTATCCTGAATCACAATCCGTGGAGGGAAGCCAAGACAGGAACATAAACCAGGCAGGAGCTGATGCAGAGGCCATGGAGGGTGCTGCTTCCTGGCTTGCTCCTCATGGCTTGCTCAGTCTGCTTTCTTATAGAACCCACAACTACCAGCCCAGGGATGGCCCCACCCACTATGGCTGGGCCCTCCCCTCTTAATTACTAATTAAGAAAATGCTCTACAGGCTTGCCTACAGCAGATCTTGTAGAGACATTTTCTCCATTGAGGCTCCCTCCACTTCAATGAACCTAGCTTGTGTCAAGTTGATATAAAGCAAGCCAGCACTGTGTGTGTGTGTGTGTGTGTGTGTGTGTGTGTGTGTGTGTGTGCGCGCGCGCTTCTTGCTCACGAGGTATTTTAACGACACCAGGTTCACTCTGCAGGGAAGATTACTTAGAAGCAAATATTAACTTTCATGTATAAAGGAAAGAACAGAAATGTTGAGACTATGATGGAACAGTTAAGTCTGATGGTCCCTGTATTCCTGGTGATGGAGACAGAAGCAGCTGTCATATCAGCACAGTGCACGCCTTCCCTGCAGGTACATTTATTTGCCAAATATATAAAAAAGGATACTATTAAAAATTTTGATTGGATAGGCCAGAGTTTGAATTCATATTTCATAATCATCAGTAGTAGTAAAAGAATAGGCTAATCTTTATCTAAAATCAAAATGAGATTTCCACATTAATGAAAGCTAATCTATAGACGTCAATTAAACTGTGCCTACAAACTCACATGATAAAGTCTACCCCAGAGCCATTTAAGACAAGTGCCGATGTTCTTCGGGGGTGTCTTTCTAAGAAGCACTTCCAATGCTCTGACAACAAAAGGTCTAAATTGAAACCATTTTGTTTAAAATGAATATAAGGTCAATCAGAAAAATCCGAACTTAGCTTTCTTTCATTTACCACGATACCATGTGCGTTAGAGAAGAAACGTAGCCACGGGTGACTAAAGCTAAGGGTGCTTTATATTGTCTTTTTAAAACCTTTCTAGACTTATTTATTTTTATATCACGAGTGTTTTTTCTGCATGCATGTATGTGTACCACATGCATGCCTGATGCCCGTGGAGGTCAGGAGAGGATGTTAGATCCCCTGGAACTGGAACTAAGGATGGTTGTGAGCCAACAGGTGAGTGCCGGGGATTGAACCTGGATCCTCCGTGGGAGTAACAATTGCTGTTAACCGCTGAGTCATCTCTCCAACCCTAGAGCTTCATAATTTCATAGGGAAACGAAATTTAAAATAATGTGCATAGAATCTTGCATTATAGAAATAGTGCTAACTGACCATGTTCAAAGACACAGCATTTATTTGGTAAGACTGAGATGCACAATGTGGGGGATGGAATACAGAATGCATATAAAATCCAGCCACACGGGTGCATTTGTCACTGCCACCAGGACAAATGGAGGCAAGCTGAAAACATTTATTTAAATGACCTAGGCAGGAGGAGAGGAATGACCGGAGAAGATAAAGGTGCTGGGGGCAGTTAATAGGCCTTTCCTCCTCCCCTCACCAAATACCAAAGGCATTAGGAATGAGACAATGGGACACTACTAGCCTCATTTCCGACAGAGATTGGAGAAAGGGGACAGCGGGTGGCCTTGTCTTAATGACCTCATTGTAAATCCATTTGTTGCAGAAAGGCCAATCTGTTTTCAGTGTGTCAGTCTAGATGAGTTGGGTAATTACCGGCCCCATCACTGTGAGTGATCAGATGGTATATTAGGAGCTGGAAACTTGCCAATTCCTGCCCAATACAGAGGTGGTTAAAACCTTTGATGGTATAAACATCTAATGAATTGAATATACTTCATTGGTGAAGGCTTCATTTGAATATTAGTCTGGGGAGCGGTTTACTTCATGTTTGAAATCCTACAAGTTCTAAGAAACAAATTAAATTTAAGAATGAACGCAGAGTGGGCTTGGATAAAGTATGGTTTCTTCTTGTTCAAAAGATTATTGTTTAAGATAGATCAACAAAGATGCCTCTGGCTTCTTTAGTACCCAAGGGTTATCAAAAAATTAGCCTTGATCAATTAAGTATACCTGAGTCAGGAATTCATTATAAAGGTTAGTTTTCTCTTTAGAAGATACATAATTTGAAAGGTGAATGTGGGGGTGGAGAGAAGCAGCTGTTGACCCTGAGTTAAAGTTTCAAAGGAAAAGAGGAATCTGTCTCCTTCCCTGTCCCCTCCTGACACAGAATCATGGAGATCTCTAATAGAACTGTAAACAGCGCTAGAATAGAATGGTAATTTACTGTCTTTAAAGATATATTTGTTTATTACTTATTTCACATGTATGTGTGCTCTTGAGTATGTGTACTACATGTGTGCACTGCCAGAAGAGGCCAGAAGAGGGTGTCAGATCCCCTGGTACCGGAGTTAAGCTGAGGGTTGTAAACCACCCGATGTGGGTGCTGGGAACTGAACCTGGGTCGCTGGAAGAGTAGCAAGTTCTCTTAACTTCGGAGTCATCTCTCCAGTTCACCAGTTTTCGTCTTCTTTGAGTAGCATACAAAAATTCCACATGCTGATTAACTCTGGACTCCCCACTTTTAGACTTTTTTTGCTGTTCCTGATGGAGGGTAGTTACGAGCATATGTATAAATTCAAAGAGTGAAACACAAATTATGTTAGTGTCAATGGTACCCTGTACAGATGGGCCAAACATGCCAATATATCTCAGTTTTTTCCCATTTGTGAATGAAATGGCTTGCAGAACTCAACATAAAATTATAATTAAGAATACCCTAAAACTTTTATGTCACTTAAGAATGACACCTTTGTTGCAACAGTATTATATAAAATCTAGAAACCCATTACAGTATAAATAGTATGCACCTGTTAAGGAGGTACAGTTTAAGAAAATAGTCTTTATTGTACACTCTGACTTTAGGCATAATTTGGTTTAGAGGGCAAATTCATAATCTTTTTAAAGATTTGTTTATTTCCTTTATAGGGGTGTGTGTGTGTGTGTGTGTGTGTGTGTGTGTGTGTGTGTATGTGTGTGTGTTTGTGTTTTATGTACCATGTGCATGCAGTGCCCACAGAGACCAGAAGAGGGAGCCAGAACTGCTGGGACTGGGTGACAGGTTGTTGTGAATTGTCCAAAGTGGATACTAGGATCAGAACCCAGATCCTCTTCTAGGACATCAAGTGCTGTTAGCTATTGATCTCTCCAGCCTAGGTTTCACACACTTCACTCTAAGCTGTGTACTCTATCACCTGTCGGGTCTACTCCTAGAATGCACACATTCATTCATTAATTCTCTCACTGTTACACACCTGCTATGTTGATGCTGTAACGGTGATGTGTGCTTCTGCCCCTGGGCTAGCAGCCTCAAGGACTGGACAATTATAACACTGAGCAGGAAGAGTTATGATACAGGAGATACGAGATGACAAAGAGTTATAAAGAAGAGACCTAAAACATCAGGAAAACTTCCGGGAGAATGAGCCACCTCGAGGGAAAACTGAACATTGATACTGAGCTAGTGAATGAGCAGAGGGCAGTACTAGTGGGGCCTTGGATATAACACTTCCCTTGAACTACATACAACGTCCTGAGGACAGTGGGTGCTACATAGACCTGTGGAACTGAACCGAATGGTACAGACACCAGGCTGCAGAGTGTGAGGAAAGAAAAGGCAGGTTCTGTTGGAAACTGCTCAAGAGCTAGATCGAAGCAAACTAATTGAAAAGATTATGATACCTCCACTTAAAATATATTACTAAGGTGTTGTGCCTCTTCCTGGAGTCTGTGGTTTAAAAGGGAGCAGCATGTTTGTGTTTAAAGCCCACTGTCAGGGGACCTTTGAGCCTTGGTGATGACACCCGTGTAGATCTGTCAGTCTTACTGTCCATGTTTTGATGTATTTCCTGAACTAGACTATGGCATCTCACAGAGCAAGCTGTTTCTATCTGGACATGGTGGCAATCTGAGGATGGGGTACATGCTATTAGTATGTTGAACACGGAGTTCTTGCAGGAAGTAAAGGCTTTGTTTTCTCCAGTACACCTAAACTATGAAAATTCTCATAGACTATGCAAAGGATGAGGCTGTTAAATATGGGACTTGAAAATACCGGCAACTCTTTCCCATTGCCATGGAGTGAAGAATGTTACTTACTTAACACTGTTCTCATCTTTGAGTGAAAAGCTCATATTTGTGACTCTGTAAATAATGTTAAATAATCATCGTGCAACCGGCCCACAATGCAGTAGTCATGCTCACCCTGCAAATCCAATTCATTTTCTCCTTTGTCTGCTGTGCCAAGAAATTAACCAGACAAAGCAACTGGGGGGTTGTGATAATAATACTTTTCAGCACTGGTGCAGTTCTTTCTGGTTTCAGTAAACTTCATGCACATTAATTACTTAATCGCCAGGTCCGTTTTGAGGTGAAGAAACAAATATGATTATCCCCATTTCATGGCTAAGGAAATTGAAAATGTAAAGGGGTAGCCTGCTGCAGATTGGTTTACAAGCCAATGCTAAACTCAAGAGTAACTCCCAGAAGGCCACTACACGGACCATTAGCAAGGTTTCTCCTCAAGGAGAAAACTAATCCTGGAGCCCTGAATGAGACAGGGCTTGGAATTACCATAAGAGAAAGTAAATGTGGTCACCAAGATTGGTCCCTCGCTTCTCCTTTTCCCCTTGGAGCTCAGAATCAATTTCATGGATCCCCGAGAGACCATACATTAACCTTGGTGCTGGAGCCTGTGCAGGAGTGACCTGTCCCCCCAGGGGTAAGTGCACTCCTCTTTGAAGGCAAATCATTCCTTGAGGAGGCCAAGGCACAGTTGGGCAGAGTCATGCTTCTGACCCCTCAGAGATGCCCCCGTGGCTGGAAACTTGGCCATGGATGGGGTTTACTGGAAAGCAGACATTTCTCACACTCCCCTTTCCTGGCATTTGTCTGCCTGTCATAGCTCATGGCACAATGTGGTCGTGCTTATTTCAAAGTGGGAGTTAGAAGAAAAACTCATTTTGGATTCAGCCTAATGGAAAAGCTTGGGGTGACTAGTTAGATGAATTAGTATATAAGGCACACAGGGTTCCAGCTTTAAAATCTCGAGAAAACAAGTAGGAATTGAAAAGGCTCACCCCATGGTGAGCTGCAGCGAGGTGTGCATAGGCAGAGAGGAGGTAGGCTACGAAGTAGGCATGGTGAGACCTTTGGCAGCCCCAAGACTTGGCGTGTGGCCTGATGATGCTCAGTGAACCGTCAGAGTTGTAGCCAGACATGTTCTTCGGTGTTCACAGCTAATGCTAACTGAATGCTTAATATTTGCTACACTTTGGGTGGTTCATAGTCAACGAGGCATCCCAGAAATGAATTGGGCCACATTATGGTAGGTCTGTAAACTGTTTAAAAATTCCTTTTCAGATATTTTTTTTTTCTAATTTGGCATTTATTTCTGTGTGCGCAAATACTTCTGTAGGAAGAACATCTCAGAACGGCCCCCCACTGAATCCCTCTGTAGCTCTGCCTCCTTCCTTCAAGTCACTCCCGCCATTACACTCCGAGTCTGGGGGAAGGAGGCCAGGAGCAGGACTGAGCTGAGAGACGAGCCCAAGTTCTGAGGCAGCAGTCATTTGAACCTCCTTTTAGCAAAAGGATGAAACCAAACCTGCTTTCTCAATAGAAATGAGGGCACCAAGAAACTCCATTCAGCCAGGAGGCGGAGTCACACACCTTTAATCCCAGCACTCAGGAGGCAGAGCCAGGAGAATCTCTGTGAGTTCGAGGCCAGCCTGGTCTACAGAGAGAGATCCAGGACAGGCACCAAAACTACACAGAGAAACCCTGTCTCAAAAACAAAACAAAACAAAACAAAACAAAACAAAACAAAACAAAACAAAACAAAACGAAAAACAAAACAAAACAAAACGAAAAACAAAGCAAACAAACAAACAAAAACTCCATTCACCGAACCATACATACCCTCTCTCTGTGTCTTTTATACACATGGTCTTATCTACTAATTGTCTTATCTACTAACTACACCAACCACTTAGAAAGGGGTAGAAGTCAAAACACACAACTTGGCATGTTTATTTTTTCCCCCAAATAAGTGTTTTTTTTTTTTTTTTTTTTTTAAATTTCTTACAAGAAGAGAACAGAAATCATCCAGTCAACCCTACCTACCTGGGAAACTGAGGCTTAGGGAGGTCACATTGATGAGGGAGGAATGCTCGTGCTACATCCTCTGGGCCCCTGTCCGCGCAGTGGAACTGGAGGGCAATGGACATGAGGTTAGTATCCCAAGGGTCAGCTTTGCCAGTGGCCACCACTGACTCTGGCATTCAAGGTGGCCTTTGTCCTTTGTGCATGAGGGGCAGAGGCAGAAGCCCACTGAGGATGCTAAGATCTCTGAAGACTGCAGCTACCCCTCTCTGCTAGGCTACTGGTGCTTCTAAACAATGGTTTAAACTAGAAAAAGCCAGTGTGCACCTGCTTGAGGAAGTTTTTATTCTTTGCATCCTAACCAGTGTCTTCAGGTTCTTATTAGTGATGAAAAGACTTAAAAAAAAAAAAAAACTGCATACAACATGCTATCCCAGAAGCTAAATCACAAAACCACGGCATTCTCACAAGATGCAAATTACCTGGTCATGTGTCTTTGATGTAAAGCTCACGTAAAATAAGAGATTTTAGAGTATAGAAGACTTCTGATTTGGGGCTTTAAAAATAAATACCCAGAATTCCCAAAGAAATGGGAAACTCTGACTCCAAACTATACAGAGACTGAAATTATCATCCAAGACGGCACAATCAGGTCTTTCTGAGAAACTCCCATGCTACTTATCAAAAAAGAGGCTCCACAGAGAGAACTTGGGGGCATCCCTTGAACTCCCATGCTGCTTTGTGAAGAAGAGGCTCCACGGGGAGAATCTGGGTGCATCCCAGACAGGCAGATGTGGGTGGTTGCTGTCTTTGCACTGTCTCCTGTGGGTGACGCTGCAGTCACTGTGGGGCGGTCACTCCAGGACTGCAGATGTCCTCAGGTCTAAAGCAGACAGCAACACAATTTGAATGAAGAGCTTTCCACCACGGCAGCCCCATCCAGGACTGTCAGACACCACACAAAGGCGGCTTTGGATTTTGTTATCTTCCATAGCTTTAGACCATCACTAAGTGTTCTGACATTTTGTTGATAGCCATTTTTTTTTTCAAATCCAGTGTACATCCTTGATTCTGTATTCAATTTGTACCTTCGATTTACAGACTCAAACTCAAATGTCACACCGTAAGCCACAGGCGTGGTGGTTAAACTTCTCTCACAAAACTTTGAGGCTTTCTTTCAAATGGTGTGTTTGGTATTAAAGAGGCATGAGTTAAATATGACCACTTTAGAAAAGATGCCTTGTTGGTGAACATATAGGTGTTTATTATATTGAGAATATTGTGTTCTTTGATAAATCTTACCGTGAAATATTTCAGGCTGTCTTAAATGGTGGCATTAAAAATAAAGTTGTGGGCACTGAACAGATGGACTGAATTAAGAACAGTTTTAATGCCAAGTTCAGCCGTGTCTGAATGGTGAAAAGAGGTATTCATTTAAAGGCTTGTTATTATTTTTTGAGAAAAAGGTAACTTTTTCCTTCTTTCCTTTTTGTCAACAAAAGAAAACTTAACATCTATGATACACACATTCTGGGATCTGGAAAAATAGGAAATAAAATAACTTAGTCAATCATTAAGAAAATAAATTTAAATGGAGAACAAGTTTGCTTTAGTTAAAAATGACCAATTTTGTTAAATTTTAATAACTATTATAAAAATTGCTTTTGAGGCACATGATTATTTTAGGGGCAACTTTATTTAATTTTAATAAGCAAGGGCGACTACTTTTAGGAGAAGCTGTTTTGAAGACAAAATTAGATATCAAATAACAATTGGAAAATGAAAGTCTGAATTAATTGCCAGCAAAGCAGAAGCATGCTTTTATCCTCCTGTAGACTATGTACAGCTTTGTAAAGCTAAAAACAATTGTTCTTTGTAAGTATGATTTATATTAAGACAACATCAAGTATTTGAAGATGTTTAAGCTATTTGAAAAATAAAGCCTGGGGCTGGGAATTTAGCTCAAGGTAGACTGTGAGCTCTTTATCCACAAGGACATACTGGTTCATTCTCCAACCTTCTACCTCTCCTCCAACACACTAGAGTGAGTGAATGAATAAATGAATTAGGAATTGAAATGGACAAGGATAAATTAAAATACATATTAGAAGGAAGAGGGGGTATTGATGTAGCTATTTGTATTAGAAGAATACATGAGGCCCGTTAAAGGGAATGTTTCTCTGAAGGGAGATTTGGGTTGATGCTGGTTGTCCAAACCGGTTACAATCTCCTTGGATCTTACCCGGGTCACTGTGTACCTGTTGTGATATCTGAGTCTATTTCAGAAGTCAGTTTCTGAACCAGTGAGATAACATTCAAGGAAGCAACCAGCAAAACACACAAAATGCAACCTCTGCTTCAAAGTATTACATGTTTCTGAACGACACTGTAATTTTGTTAGGCCTATGAATCCTTTTGCCGTGTACTTCATGGTATTTAGTACAGTGGAGGTCAACATATATCTAATTAATAAATGGTCACTTGGTGAATAGATCCATTTCCTTTAAAATCAAAGGGAAATGCATGGCTAAATAATAATTTATAAGCATTGAATGTACACGTATATGATGGCAGAGATTTCACCTGAAGTGATTTCTGTGGACCTTATTTATGGAGATTAGTATGTGACCTGTTGATGATCACCCACATCCTCAAAGACAGCCAAGCCTTCTTAGTTGTCTTGCTGTTGTTACACAGACACTGGTGTTGTTTCTGTGTTGCCCTAGAAACAGTATCACAGAATGAACTCAAGCTCAACCTGAAAGAAGCTAGGCCCCAAGTTTCTGCTTATCAAACAGGAGTCTCCTCCTCCAGAGAGACCATGTGCTCAGAGCCTAAAACCCTCTGATTTTCAGATGAGCCAACACTGTTTGGAAGCATGATTGGTCGTTTATGAAGCTGCCTGGCTACGAAGCTCTAAATGCCAAAGATGTTGTCTTCTTTGTGTTTTTTGCATATTTATGTCATCAAAACACCAAAACCAGTGCAATTTATTAACCTGTAATTTAATCTCAGCTCTATCAACTCCTGGAGATTACGGTAGAGATTTCTTGCTTTGAATAAAGTCCCCATATATCTGAGTACTTTCATCCTTGCTGTGGCCTTCCTTGTCATGAAGACTGATGAACTGGACTGGGTTTCAAGGCATGTGATCCCTGCTGTCTGGACTCACCTACCCCCTCTTTGTCCCCGTGTTACCCTTAACTCATTATTCGAGAACCAAAGCCAATGCATGCTCTCTTCATTTTGATTTCACTGTCCCAATATGATGGACAATGCTCCACATAGAGCAGTGGTTCTCAACCTTCCTAACGCTGCGACCCTTTAATACTGTTCCTCAAGTTGTGCTGACCCCCAACCATAAAATATTTTCGTTGCTACTTCATAGCTGTAATTGTGCTACTGTTGTGAATCATAGTTTAAGTATCTGTGTTTTGTGATGGTCTTAGGAGACCCTGTGAAAGGGTCTTTGGACTCCAAAGGGGTCTGTCTCCACCCACAGGTTGAGAACGGCTGACGTAGACTCTCTGATCAACCCCCAGCCCACCCCGTCACTCTTTGCATCACTCTAGCAAATGCAGCACCATGTCATCAAGCTTGCTTTCCCAAACCTTTTAAAAATTCACAGAAAATTACAATTATTAGAAATATGACTATCCCTAAATATTACTGGGCCCCTAATTTTTGAACCTTTAAAAATTTTAAACACCATTTTTCAAATGTTCTAATTGAATGATTTCACAATACATGTCAAAAATATGAACGTGTTAAATCTCACTGATGCTATTTAAATGCCACTGTGCTTTATAAATGGGTCCACAAATTCATAGAAAAAAAACCTACTTTAAAGCAAACGTAGTAGTTGATAAGAACTAGTCTAATTTACTTACTGCAAGATAACAATCCTTCCTATAATAACTTTAACAGACCTCTCTCTCTTCAGTCCCAACTAGAACATTGAGGGCAGGGATTCGTGTCTTCCCCAAACATCATGCTTTCAAGTATCACTTGTGAGGTGGACACTTCCAAAGGGGGCTATCTGTCAAGTTCTAGATGAAGAGAAAAACTAGATGCCCCCAAGTAAATAGATGCATTATGAATTTCTAATGGAAGGAAAGGCAGATAGGACGCTGGGAAATATTAGTGGGAACTGCTTTCAAGAAACACCTCATCTCAGTGATCACGATAGCTCCATTTCTAGCATCTGAGTGCACGCGCTTCGACAGTATGAGGTTGTTCGAGGGAATTACAACAGCTCACGCTGTCGTGCCCTGTGCTGTGAAGAGTGACACCGGAGAAGAAACCCGATGGGAAGGGGACCACAGCATCTTGGTGAGCAGAAATAAAATCGGCCTACACAAAGTATACTTTTATTCTTCGTACTTCATATTACATATTTCTGAGTTAATAACGTTCACCCACATTGAAACAAGAGTGGAAAGATATTAACCCAAATACTGATGGGTTTTACCTCAGATGGTAAGCACAGCAGGTTTGTTTGTATTAATCTTTTTCCATTTTTATGTTTTTTTAAACAAAATACATGCTTTAGCAACACATAGACAAAAAGAACCTCATTTATAATAACAAAAAGCGCTAAAAGAACACTTTCTCTTGGCCTTTTCTTTCATGTAGAAAAGAGATAAGCAAAGCGTAATTACATTCCTAGCTGTAGAATACTGATCGTCACAATCCCGCCATGCTTATTCAGTGGTCAGTCAAATGAAGAGGTGTTTGGCTCTACAGATAATCTTGAGAGTCAGTGTTGAGCTTGGCACATCTCTGTAAGTTTCATCTTAAGCTGGTCGTGCCTGTGAGGGATAAAAACCATGTCCCCTGACATACATAGACACTCTCAGTTCTGCCTCAGCTACCTGGCGCTGGTCTTCCTCCTGGGGACTGCCCACGGTGAGCACACATAATCCATACGCGCGGTTCTCAGCTTTCCAGTCATGTTTTGTTTGTCTTTCTTGGCTTCAGAACTCTGGGAAGGTCTCCTTTGAGATAGTCTACATCTCTGCACACTGGCCACTCCTTTGTCCAACTCCAGTTATTTGCTACAGTTGTGCATTTGGACCAAACTGTAAATGTCAGATGCATTCGTTATCTCTGGTAGCCCAGTGAACCCAGAGCACCAGCTGGAAGTTCCGTCTTCTTTGCCAGACTCTGGCTGCCAGAGGGACTACATGAAATAAGGTCAAAACTGCAAACCCCTGATGTGTTTGGCAGGCATGTGCTCTTCTAGGAATTGCTTGCTGTCACTCTGATACCGAGCCACAGTGTTGACAGCCCAAGTTGGGCTACATTTGGGTGACATTTAAGCTTCAAATAGATGGACGTGAATGAATGCTACAATTATCTTACCATGTAACTTACTCAATTCACTGACACCCTTCTACACTATCCCCAACCCCTGCACCCTGATACATGCAAAGAGACATATTTTTCCAACAGACAATGGTGTCCAAGTCATTTACTAAATCAAAGAAAGCAAAATATAGAATCTCTAAGATAAACATAACATTACTTTAAACATTCTGAAAAGGAAGGTAATCATAGACACGGCAGAGGCACAATGTAGCTAAACTAGGGATGTGTGAACCATAAACACAGAAAGCAAATTCGTTAACACTGTCCTTTAAAATATGACTTGAATCTTAGCAAGTCTAGAAAAAGTATCTGTGCATGTCACATTTAAAAATTGTTACAGAAGCCAGACCTTGAGAACATCCAGTTGTTAATCTTCAAGTCTACTGAATAAAGAGATTTAAAAACAAAACAAAACAAACAACAAACAGAAAACTATTCAGTAGTTACCTATCAGAATAGATTTATTGGCACTTGGATTTATTGAGGAGTTTTTATACCAATTAATTTTGATCAGGGCTTAAAGCTACTTTTGCTGCAAGAGGATATACGCGTTGACACAGAGATGCTGCTGGTTGATGAGATGGGCAGGTATAGGGGGGTCCTAGGAGAGCACACAACAACAACGTGCTTCAAGGAAGAAGTGGCATGGCTGTGTGCTACTAGGCCATCAGTGCAGGTGCTTGCTGAGCCAGAAACATGGTGACTCGAGACTTCTTCATGGAGGATGTGATTGTTAGGCTACTAAAATTATGTTGGTGTTGTTTGGGGAGTTTTGGTACCAACTTGAGCGGCATATTTTTAGCTCCTTAAGATGCATCTTTAGACATTTCAGCTTTGAGAATGTACTATCGAACCCAAAAGGCTGATGGCAGTAGAAGCTGGGCAGTAATGCTTTCTGTAGCCTCTGAACTTCTGGGAACACCATCCTTTAACCTGGACAGCACCCTACCTTTCATGAAGTCTGAGTGAAAGTGTACCACTGCACTGAGATTCCCTTTTCGGTAATTCTTCATCTCCTATCTTGACATTTCTACTATGTCCTTAAACACACACACCCCATGCACATTCCAAATGAAAGAATATTTGTACCTTTGTCTGTGAAAGCTTTAAAAAATCATTTTTAAAGGTACTTATTGGACTACATATATTATAAAAGCAAAAGTACTATTTTTGAATGTGATTCCGTCTTCCTTTCACACAGGTTTAAATAGAGACATTCAGGTCTTGAAACAGCACCCCCAGGACATGGCTTTAAGAGTCGCTCTTCAGCGTTGCCCATGGGTGCAGCACCAGGGCCTCATCACAGCACAGCTCAGCATGTCCCTTCCTTATTCGGGGATGGCACTAGAAAAATATTTTCTAACAAATCAAAATTCAGATTTTTAATTCTAATTACTTAAAATGGCATTAAAGATGAAAACCTTTCAGAATGCCTCAGGAATAAGGGTTGAAAATTTTTTATTTTACATCCTTGAGATTCAAACATTCACATTTTTCTATTTTTGTTTCTCAAATCATGATGGTACCTTTTGCCAGTTTCTCATGAATGAACAGCCTATAACCTTTGCCCAGATTTGGTCTTTAGATGTCTTATTTCTCATATCAAAGCTACTTCTTAGGAGAGATAGGGTAAATATGACATTTAAGCTCCTCCAGTCTACTGTCATATGTATTTCCTCCACCAGGTGCCAAGGGGCTTATGATAAACACAGCTTCAAGTACGGGAATTATTGCTGAGAGAAGTCAATTCTTTGTCTTTGCAAGAAATAGTCGACCCAGATCTAAGAAAACCATACACGCTGTTTTCTCTTCTTCTGTATGATTTTTTCTAACCTGCTTAATGTGAAGGACCCTTAATGGGGATGACTCGTAAACCCTTTTATAAAACAAAAGCCATGGGTGGATAGTCCAGGAAGTTTGATGATCTTAAGTCAGGCTAAAGTTGAGCCTGCTTGGGTGGCTTCTTCTCGAGCATGCCGTATGGTGGGTCCAAGGTTACACAGCTTCATAAAGACCCAACAGTGAGAAGGAGGTCATCTAATAGGACTGATTTTTAGAGGCAAGGAGGGGGAAATCGTGAAGGGTACAAGGAACAGGTTTAGGTCACAATGTGATCTTGGATAAAGTAGGACAAACATCGAGGTAACTTCATCCCTGGCATTCATCCTAACATGTCGTGTTTTCTTTGGGATGTACACAGGGCACCTGATATCCTTATCCTGCGATTCGATTATGGGCTTGGTATGTGAACAAAAGAAGTAGTGGAGACTTAGACTGGAGACATCTTGGTTGAAGGAAGACAGCAGTATGGCTACCATGGGATTCTCTGGGAAGAAGAAAGACAAATTACTTCATCAACCCTGCTCAGATAACTGAGATGGAAAGCTTTACGTGAGGCTGAAGTTTCTGACTCAGTGTGGAAGACCAAGCAGAAATTTACCTCTGGCGCCATATAGAGACTGAGGGTCCCAGGTAACCTTTGTACTATAGCCAAAAAGAAGGTAGAGATGGACAGACAGCGGCGATTACAGTGGAGGGACAGGGGCATGAGTTACAGAATTCATAGGGACTTAGGAAGCTTAGTAAGATTATGGGACAAGGAGAATTTGCATTTCTACCGTCTGGTTCTGAACTCTGCACCTTAGTCTTGAGTTAGCTTGCTGTCCAAACTAAGAAGGCCAGAAGTAGTGGGGAACGTGAAGCCAAGGTGGGTGGGGTTGGAGCTTTGAACAACTGAGCAGGAAGATGAGGGCAACAGCTTTGGAGTTCTTCTGTCAACTTGGTTGGTCACTTTCCAACAGAGGCTGGAACAGTCCTTATAAATTTGTTAGAGAGTAAATATGTTGGAGTTTGTGTACCAAATTGCCCCCATATATATGGGGACAGTGTGTGTGTGTGTGTGTGTGTGTGTGTGTGTATGTGATATCTATCTAGGCTGGTGGCATTCCCTCCAAGAGCCAATAACCACCAAGCAAGAATCTCAGTAACAGACACAAGGAACCCTCTTGAGTTGTTGGCTAGAGCTGTCCAAGAGACTCCCCAAAACATACAGAGTGTTGCTACTACCCTCAGTGGGAAGGCTGGATTCTTTTGACCTGGGCTGCCTGGCTTAGCTCTCAGATCAGAGGTCTCAACCTTCTAACGCTGCGAACCTTTAATACAGTTCCTCATGGTGTGGTGACCCCCACCCCCCAACCATAAAATTATTTCCATGGCTACTTCATAACAGTAATTTTGCTATTTTATAAGTTGTAATGTAAATATCTTCAAAAACAGGTTTGGCAAAGGGGTCGTGACCCACAGGTTGAGAACATCTGTCTTAGACAAGGCTTCTGTTTCCAGGTTGATATTTTACTGAATTATTTTACTAGTAAGTACAGTAATCCACCTTAATATCCTATACCTATCCATTCCCCTTTTTCTTTTCTTAAGGAGAATACTGAGTCTAAATTTTATTGTTCCATCTCCAACCCTATAACCATTTATCCATAACCCTAAGAAAC
>CABHPQ010166589.1:0-13332 GCA_902168405.1 Peromyscus aztecus
AAGTTCTCCCGAATCTTAGCCAAGGACATGTTAGGTACAAAACTTAGATTCTTCAGAAAAGGACAGCTATTGGAGTAATCTCCACAAATTTGCCAATAACCTATGGTCTGGACATCTAGAATGTGTTCCTTACTTGATAATTGTTCTTGTTATATGTAGTTTCATTTTTGTTTAGCTTATTATCTTTTCTTTTTTCTGGACAATACTTGATAATATATCTTATTGAATATAGTTTTATTATGCTAGGATTACAACCTTCCTTCTTAGACAAAAAGGGGGAAATGTTACATGGATTCTGATGCTGGTCCTCTAGCCAATTGTAAGGAGCAGCTTGGCCCAAACAGCAGTCTTTATTTGGGTACTTGACCCGAATAAAATGGGGGGCCAGGAGATGCTCAGGCCCCTTGGAAGGGGAAGTGGCCAGTGGCTAGCCACGGGAGGAGGGCAGCTTAGTTAGGTTCCCCATTCCCCTTAGGAAATGAGAAAGTGATTGCAGCAGTAGAGGAGAGCTGGACCCCCATTGGGAACAACAGAGCTGCTTGTGATGCAGCTGGATTCCTCATTTGTCTTGTAATTATTGTGCATGATTTTGCCTATTAATAAAAGGTAACACATGCCCCAGACTTCCTTCTTTAATTCAGAGCCCTAAGTTTATGTACACAAGTGCAACATGCACACGCGCGCACGCGCACACACACACACACACACACACACACACACACACACACACAGCAGGGGGTGATGATCTGGCTCCACTGAGGAAGGTCATAATTTTAAAAAAGAGAAAGCCTAGAGATGAGCAGATAAACTGAACCATCATGTAGACAGTATGCTTCCAATAACAGAATTACAGGACAATTTGTCGACTTTTTAAAGTCTGAAGTTCAGCTGAGGTTGTTGTCCTACAATCGTGAGTCATCTTACAGTCGGATCCAAGTTGTGTTGTCTTCTAAACCCTGTCATTAAAGTCACTTTCAGCTTGACTGCCTTGATTAATAGCACTGCGATGTCTACATTCTCTGTTGGAGAGAACATTTTGTGTTCCAAAGTCGTTCTTTACCTTTTGATCTTGACAACTTCAGTCAGCATCCACAGAATAAATAACCACTTGGCAGCAAATCCCTGAGACCAGGCACTCTCCATAGGATATAATATTTTCGTTTCTTTTCCTCTCATTTGTGAACTGAAGTGGAAGGGCAGGTGGCCTCTGACCAAGTCGCTCCCCTGTGTCTGGCAAAGAAGCCACTTCCTGCATAGACCTGGGATGGATTTTAACTTCCAGCATCTTCAATCACTCAACTGCATTTCCTCATAGTGGCATACCATCTAGATGTACTTTTCTGGGTTTGAACAACTATCCTGGTTGAACCTGATGTGTAGTCCATCTCATCTGGTGGTTAATAAGTTTCTGTGTTACTCTAGAGTTATAAAGATGATGCCACAACAATCTTGTGCTAATGTCAACTAGTATTATCATTTCTGAACACCTCAATTTTAAGAGACGCACTAGGAAAAGTTCTGCAGCAATAACATTGGGAAGATATCTAGTTTTACTAATTAGGAAACTGAGGCTTAAACAAGTAGGGGTTATCTGTAACATAAAATGCTAACACATGGCAGAGGAAAGATCCTTATTAGTTGACTTGAAGATTCCCTTTTTCCTCAACCTGTACCATGACCTAAAGGAAGTACATTAGTGCCCAACAGTATCTAATGCAATACTATCTCCATATATGACAAACAATGCTGAAGTATAATTTACACCTGAGAAAATGATCAAAAGTTCATTATTAAAACTCAACAAGTGAAAAAAAATATTTAATCCAAACCTAAAACAATTGGTATTTTAACATTTCCAGATTCACAGCTGGGAAACAATGAATTATCCCTGGCTATTTTCAAATTCATCAAGGTGAAGAATGGGAGAGATTGTAGTCAAAGTTCTTTCCTCTCTGCACTCTGGAGAGGATATGCCCCTCTCTTTTCCTGTAGCTCTCTGTATCTTTCTCCCTGCTTCCTCTTGCTTTTCTTGTTTCCACATGTGGGTTTGTCTATCCATATATGTGTTGAAACTATGTCCAACTAACCTAATTGCAAGATAATCTGAATTTCAAAATTAACACTAGATGTTCTCAAAGTGGGTTCAAGTACTGGCAACTGAGTTTCACCAGATACCTTGTTAGAGAAACAGAGTTTTCAGGCAGATCTGCTAAGTCTTAGAGTCAACCAGAGGCTCGGCAGTTAATGCTTTAGTAAACCATTCAATAAATTCTGCTGTGCAGTGAAACTTAAGAACCACTACCATGACTTTCATTCATACAATTCTAGAAATAACTTTCCATGGATGGTACCCTGTTGGCATAGATTCATTTGGAAAGAAAACTCAGTAGATCCTTCTCTAAATGATTTTCTAGGTCTGGGAAGATACCATTTCTAGCTGTTGGAGATTTTTGTTCAAACATTTCCTAATACAGTACAAATTCTACATTCATGACCAAGGTTCAGTATATCTCTTAGAGTCTGTTCAATGCCAAGTTCTTTATTACTTAATTCAAGTAAAAATAGTAACCAATATTGAGCATCTAGGAAAACAGAAAGTCCATTTTGTCATAAAGTATGATCAACTAACTTGAAATACATCTTTTTTGAAAAATATGTAATTATCCGTTCTTTTGTTTTAAAAAAATATTGTATGCATGTGTGAGTGGGTGGGTGCAAGTGTGCTGTGGCACAAATACTGAGATGAGAGGATAACTCTCAGTCCTCAGGTTTGTGCAGAAAGTGCTTGTACCTGGTAAGTCATCTTGCCAGCCCTAATTATCACTGTTTTTCAAATGGGGCTTATCCATCATAAAATTATACAGCACTTAAATAAATAATGAAAATATTAAGAACTACTTAACATATGTTCTGTGTTCATCCCTGTAACATGTCACAAAAAAGCAAGCAAAGAAAACAAAACAAAACAAAACAAACTCGTGTCTTCCCTGCTGCACACTTACTGGAGTCGTTCAGCACCTTGACGGCCCTAAGAACTTGTCACCTGCTTCCTTAGGTCATCACTCCCTATGTGATGGAGTTGTGAGATTCGATTATCTATCCTGGCACCTCAGTCTTTCTGCTGTTCCTTTGAGATGGCTCACTCTCCTACTCCCAACGTTTCAAAGGTAGGTGCTTTTTGTTATTTAATTCTATAAGCAAGGGTTACCTTCTTTTTTTTTTTTTTTTTTTGATTAAACCAATCCAAAGACACTTGATTTAATTATTTATCCTGCTCAGTTGTCCTCTTTAGAATTCTATGACTGTCCAAATGTGATGTGAACAAGTATACACGCCAAAGTGGACAGAGAAAACCCTACAAGGCCTGAACACTACACAAAGAACTTAGACCACTGAGGAACACTGGGGGCGGGGGGGGGGGGGGGGAGGAGTTTTCCCAGTGGAACAGCACAGCAATTGGTTGTCCAGTGACCAAAGATCAGCACTGAAAGCATGCATACAACTATATTATACAGACTGAACAGGTTTTATTTAGGAATATATGTGCATATACAAACATATATATATATATATGCATACAACAACAAATAATGAAATAAGAGGTCATTAATTTGAAGCAGAGGTGGGGAGGGAATATTGGATGATTTAGAGGGAGAAAAGATGAAGGGAGAAATGTTGTAATTATATAAAGGTAAAATAAAGAATTTTTATCATAAGTTGATAAATTACAGCACATGGAATTATAAGATAGGAAGTAACTATATTATGATTTGTGAATATAATGCAGAATAGACAAATCAAGTGAATTAACATATGTATCCCCTCAAGTACCAATGATTTTGTGGTAACAACATTTTATATTTAGTAGTAATAGTTTTGAAATATAAATCACACTATTTTTAAAATATATCCACCATGCTGTGCAACAGATTTAAAAACATATTTCATCCTTGTACATTACTGCTGTTTTCTACTGTTCGGTAACATCTCTTCCTTCATCCACACACCAGCCACTGATGACCACCATTCTACTTTCCACTGCTGGAAGTTTATTACTTTAAATTCCACCCAGAAGCAAGAACTATGCCTGGCTACTTTCTCATTGCATAATGCTTTGCAGTTCTCTTCATGTAACTACAAATGACAAGCTTTTCTTTATTTTTAAGTTTTAGGAATATTCTATTAAATATACATAACCTGTTTTCCTTATTCATTCATCAACTGAGAGACAGCTCTGTGTGGTTGGGACCCTCTGTTCACTTACCAGCTGGGTCTATAGAGACAACAGACGCCAGACTGGCCCACTACATCACTTCCTGATAGAGATCTCCTGAGCTTCAACTATAGAAGAATAATGTACTTTGGCTTTGTGAATGTAAGAGATATATTATCTATTTTATTCCTGTCCATTCTGAAGTATATTAGAGTTGGGAAATCCCAATGGGCTTGGGATACCATGTCCATCCTGAAAAATCCCAGTTTGTTATTCCATTCTTGGCAATCTTTGGGTATTTGGTTTTGAATAATGTTGACAAAAATGATGTTTTAAGATAAAAAGAAACAAAACCAACATATTTTGTTACAAAGTTAAGAGTATTTTAACTAGTTCCCAACTGAGAATTCAAATTTTCCTCTATTCAATATATTTAGTAAATAGTTATTGATCTTAATATTCCCATTTTTGTTGAATTAAGTATAATTATAAATAACTGGGAAGTCAGTTAGAGGGGCACAGGAAGCAGGTAGCTTTGTGGGTATTAAGTTCCTGTTGATGGAACTCGTGGCTATTTAGCAATGTTAGGGCACTTATGACTACACAGATGGCAGATAGGCACACTCAGTTTGGAAGAATGTGACTAGCTGCTGATTTCCTCTCACTATTATGATTGTATACCCCCTTAATATTGCTTAATTTTGTTTGAAGAAATCTCCTCCAAAGTTACTGTCATTGTTTCTTTCAAGTAAGGAATTAATAGAAGTGTAGTCACTGTGAATACTGCCAACATAATTCATTTCAATTTCTCCCTTGCACTACAGATTTCCCTATTCGCCTACTCCATCTTCCTTGGACATTATTAAACAAATCCACTTGCTTAATACATGTTAAATACATATTTCTGTTTTTCTTATATGACTCTGAGCTCCAAAAGCTCATGATCTGAGTATTCATAAGTGACTGGGGATGAGTTAGTGATAGAGAGGGAAGAGAGACAAGCTAAGGTCAAGAATGAACATTAACAGTAACAAGAAAGCCATTGGTCACACTGAGTCCCTAAAGCTACAAGCTTCATGGGTATATACCCCATGTGATCCTCTCAGCAATTTTCTCAGTCAAGTAATTTTGCTGTTCTACCATATCAATGACCAAGTCATGCTCAGAGACAATCAATAACATTCTTTACCCTAGGGAAATGTTTGTTGGAGATACTTTTTACTTATTATTATTATTTTTTACTTAAAAAGCTATGGTTTAAATATATTACCTATCAGTTGCAATGGTAAAACAAAGTCAATAACATAAAAACATTATAGTAAAATAACACAAACTGCACATGAAAATCAGAAGAAGGTATAGGGAAATTTGGTAGAGTCATCTTTTTTAACTTCTAGGAACTTTAAATTGTACTTTGGGGCAAGCTACTAAGTACAATGACATCAATGTCATGAATGAGGCCACTCCTGGAATGTCAATCCCCCTAGCAGAGAAGAATTACAGAAAAGCAAACAGACTGATGGTGATACATTTTATATCTAGAAAAATGATAGATGTTTGAAGACTGTTAAATTGGACTTCATGATGATAATTACATAAGGTTTGAGTGAGGAAATCTCACTGGTAACTTATTGGTATGCCAGCTATCCCAGGGCCCAAGGAAAGTAGGTACAGCCACGGAGAGAAAGCCTGTATAAAGCGCCCACATTCATGGGTTCCCTTAACAGGGTTGTAGGAAGGTGGGCTAAAAGTACAGTTACTGAGAGAAAGCCCATCTGAAGAGCTCAGACTCCCAGCTTTACTTTGTCAAACAATCGGCCACTGTTCCTCCAAAACATGTGATGTCTGACATTAGTAGGATATGAGAAGAATAACAAGAGAATAAGAGGGAGAAATAGTGAGGGGGAACAGGGTGAATAAAGTGAAGAAAACAGACACCTTACAAAATTATATGGTTTTAAATTGTTTCTACAAATAGTATATTCAAAAACAAATATTAAATTTGTAATTTGCCTCCAAAAACTCTTTGTGGTATTTGGTATGTTTGATTCAAATTATACTTGTCACCTAAAAACAGGATGTAAATTATCTACCCAAAAGTAATTTAAGTAATCTTCCTGAGAATTTTTCAGGTTTGTTAACTTTGTTTATTTCAGACTAGATGATTGCTTATATTTTTGTTATAAAAAAAAGCATAACAATTCTCTATAGACTTCTGCATTTCTTTCTCAATAACATGCTAATTTGAACTTTAAAAGTCATTTAATATAATGTCAGAGTTGACTTTCAAGAAATGCAAACACTGAGGATCAAAAGTTTAATGTCAATTAAAAGAAATCATCCTACGGACATTTAAATTTATGCAGAGAGCCCTTCTTTGAGCAACAAATCCTTGAGAAGTTGTTCTGTGTTCAGAAGAGACCCTGCACCCTGTTCTCCTGGATGGATTCCATGTGTAAATACAAAAGGCATCCAATAAATTTTAGAAATTGTAAGATATTCCAGAAGGCTTCATTGTCCATTTGCTTAGTTACCAATTGCCAGGCAGCAAATTCCTACTCCTCCTTACATGACCCCGACCAAACACTCTTTATTCTGAAAGAGCCTCTTAAATTTGACCTCTGACTTCTACTTTTAATATACTCTGGCCTGCTCATTTTACAACAAAAAGTATTTTTTCCTCACATACACACTCATAGGGTCACTATTTTTAAGCCTTGCTCAATAAAGTAAGGCTTAAATCTAGTCTAGGATGCCATCCAACATCTTAGACATATGTTATCTCATTTACATAGAAAACAACACCACTCCACTGTAGTTATTTCTTTTTGTTTGTTTGTTTTGTTTTTAACACTCAGGGAAATTATTTTCCAAGAGGAAGAACTAGCAAATAGAAAGGCCAGGTTCCAAACCTGCTGTCTGCATTGTAACCATAGCTTTCTGCCCAGTGGCTTCCACACGTGGCCAGCAGAAGGGTCACATTTCCTATTTGTAGTCGCTCCCGAACTTTAATACAAGTTATAGTGCAAATTCTAATTGGTCTTAAAAATAAAAACCTGGAGCTAGATACTGGGTTAAATACTGAACCATCAGAAAGACAAAGGAGCAAGCCACAGCCACCTCTCACCTTGCTAACTCCTCAGCCTGAAAGGGGGTGAGCGTCTGTCTCCTCCCACCTGATAGTCTTCTCTCTGGCCAGCCCTGTCACTTCCTGTGTCCACCCCCCTAGTGCTGGGATCAAAGGCATGAGCCTCCCAAGTACTACGATCAAAGGCATGAGATCCCAAGTGCTGGGATTAAAGGTGTGTGCCACCACTACTTGGCTTCTATGGTTAACTAGTGGCTAGCTCCACACTCTGATCTCCAGGTAAACTTTGTTAGAGTACACACAAAATATCACCACAACAAGTTGACTATCGAGGCAGTTATTCTCACACAAGTCTAAAGAAACTAAATCAAGAAAGAAAATAAGATCACCACACATCTGACTAGTGGTCAGGCGGTCACGTGATCAGGGACTCTTCTGCCCAAGAGTCTAAGAGAGCTGAACCACTGTGCTCTGAGCTTCTGCTTGGCATTTAAATCTGCATGACAACCAAACACCTGCAGTGACCTGCAGCTACTCTACTATCCCAATCCCACCAAACCACTTGACAATTGTGTGTTTAGAGCTGCACAAAACGAAGCTACATGACAGACATGGAAAGGCGAGCAGAACCTACTGTCTCTGCTCTTTAAAGTCATTCACATGATTTAGGCAATAGTCTTTATAACCGGTGGCATTTTAAGTTTAATGGATGATAAAGTGAGCAAGAAGGCTGTGTGCATCAAATCAGTGTTCTATTTTTGCACCGTCCCTGTACCTTTATCTGTCTTATTATATCAGGGCACAGAAAAACCCTGAAAGCTCTCATCAGACTGTCAATAAAAACAAAGAACCAACCTTGCTATACCTGAAAATAGACCCTAAACATATGATCAGTTTCTGTTCACAAATTAAATGGTTTGAATTTGTGCAAACAGTAATAGATCAGGATTACAACTTAAGCAAAAAAGGAAATTAGTGGAGAGGGGGAAACAATAAGAAATGGCATCAATTTCTATATGAAGACCCTATGTCACACCCTAATTTCCCTCAACCAAAGGAATCTTGATCACACACATTCTGTGCCAAACAAAATGAACCCCACCTCTTCAAAATGTCAGCCAGCTGAAATAAGTTATTGAACAGTGAAGCCCGTGAAACTCCAGCTTCTTAACGACACAGAACAAGATGGGGAAGAATAATTGATTCATTCATAACAAGTGAGTTGAAAGGTGACTGTCAACTGCTCATTATAGCATCTAAATCAGATAAGTGAATTTGGTGCAATACAGAATAAAATAATATATCCGGAAGGATTCCAAGACTGCGAAGCCATCCCATTAGTTGCAAGTATCCAATATGTGACAATATGCACGGCTTCATTTTTCAATTCAGAACTTAGTTACCAATATACATTTTAGTAACAGTGTTGTTTGTGAGTGTTCACACTGTCATACCACATCAGGCTCTGGGTCTGAAGGAGGAAGTCACATCATAGCTCATGCATACTGTTGGCCTGAAGACTGTTTTTGGAAATAGTGTACTATTCAATGGCTGGCAAAAGGGCTTGCTTAGTCAGTACAAAAGCATGCAGACCTGAGTTAAGATACCAGCACACATGTAAAAGGCCGAGTGTGGTCATAGGCAGATATAATACTGACTGTGTAGAAGACAGAAATAGGAGGACACCTGGGGCCACTGGTCTACTGGTCTTGCTCAATCAGTCAACTCCAAGTTCACTGAGACCCTGTCTCATAAAATAAGGTTCAGGGCAATAGAGGAAAACACATGACATGAAGCTCTGTCTTTCATGTGTGTACACACATATGTCTGCACATATCCCTACAAACAAGTGGCTATACACAAAACACATGCATACAGCATACACACACACACACACACACGGGAGGGAGAGAGAGAGACAGAGACAGAGACAGAGAGAGACAGAGAGACAGAGAGAGAAATGAGAGACAGAGAGAGAGGCAGAGATGCAGAGACAGAGACAAAGAGACACGGAGACAGAAAATACTTTCACTAAATGCATGACAGACTATACCTAATACTGAACATTGTGGTCCAGGCAAAAAAAAAAAAACAAAAACCTTGAAAGTGCTGAAACAGGTCTAATAGCAAGAGCATATAGAATTTGCATTGAGTTTTGCTGATCAGATCAGATTTGGATAAAAAACACAAGAAGAATGAGGGACAGAAAGAGAAAGGTCAACTCTCTAAGGTTAAGGCTTATTTAAGAACTTCCTCTGAAAGCTACCTTCCTCCTTTGCCCAAACTTAACAGTAGGAACAAGACAAAGGGGAATCATTTCACTTGTGCCCAATGTTTTCAAGATTAGTGGTCAGTTAAAAATTAATTACAGCCAGGCATGGTGGCGCACACCTTTAATCCCAGCACTCGGGAGGCAGAGCCAGGCGGATCTCTGTGAGTTCGAGGCCAGCCTGGGCTACCAAGTGAGATCCAGGAAAGGCACAAAGCTATGCAGAGAAACCCTGTCTTGAAAAACCAAAAAAAAAAAAAATTAATTACAAAAGCCACAGTAACAACACAAGTGCCAGGAAATACTACTTTGGGTTTGCAGAAATGAAGTCAAGTTCTTACCCGAGAAGTATCCTGCTCTTGGCCCTAGGACAAGTGACCTCATTCTAAGCTTAAGGTTTTATTTACTTTTTTTATCTATAGGATGGACTCAACATGACTCTATTCCTAGGACTTTTGAAAATAATGTCCATAAAATCTTTATCCCCATTCTTTTCTCAGAGTTTCTTCTTCGTTTAGAGAGTGGTTATCTAATACACCTCTAATACAATGTGGGCAGTTTTCCACGCCTGGCAGACTTGCCCCCTGTAATGATGGAAATCAAGTCTAAAAATACCACTACAGTTCCTCTAATACACATTGGAGGATTAAATGTTCTGTGGTTTATTCATAATTTTGAAAACTAAATAGCGTTAGAATAAACACTTTAGTGAAATTACATACAACAGTTTAAGCAAAAATAATAACAATTCATGAACCAGGCAGAAGTCAAAGCCCAATGTTTATAATATACTCTTTTTCACCAGGTTCTATGAGTTCTTTCAGGTCAAGAATCATCTTCCTCTATTTGTATCCTTGTTTCATTGCTTCACATGTAATGATGCACTAAGTGCATTAAGAACATGAGATACTTTTCCGGAAACAACAGAGATGTCATTCTGTCCTTACCGCTACAGCATAAACACTTTTCCATAGCTCCAAAGAGCTCTTTCATTCTTGTTTCCATGATTCTCCAAATCACTTTCAAAAGTGACAGGCTTCCTGTCCTGGTTCTGCTCATCACCTAAACAATTCTCCAGTTTTTAGATGCCTTGAAGAACTCACTAGTGCTTCCCTCTATTAGATTGGATGCTTTCACGTTTCCTGTTTAGTCCACAAAGTGAACATTTATGTTCACACGTGAACAATGTTGGCTCCTTGTGCCCTTTAAAGCCCAGCTCCAAAGGCAAAAACAACTTTAAAAATTCTGCCACATGAAACTAAGGAAGCCTAGGTGTGACTCAACACACAATCCAACAGAGTAGACCCACACATCATACTTGAGAAGGATGTGTTTTCCCTTCAAGCAAAGTCATCTGCAGCCGATGCTACTGGCTACTAACTGAAGCTTAACTAGTCATCATTTTACTGAATATGGCTAAACTTTGGCAAAGGTAAAATCTTTTTAGCCTTTGATTCATAAAACCTCCTAATTTATATACCAACTTCACTGATTTAGAGTGCCCATGAGGATAATTACAGCGGCTGTCTCAGCCATGTCTGCTTTATTTAGATAATAAGCCTAAAAGGCCAGGGGTGGCTTTGCAGTTTCTAACTATAGCACTGACTACAAGACACTGAGCATTTGTGAAACAGTAATACCAGGTTTGCATCTTTCTGTAGCATCCTTTGGAACAGTCCAGGGGCTATATTAGAGTCAAGTAATGTTTACTTTTGCTTGAGATTTCAATATTGATTCCAGCTCTAGAAATTACAGGGCATTAGTATATTATATAGAATTTTCCCTTCTTGAACAATTTTAGAAATCTCTTTCTGGCATTTAATTCAACATCTGAATCTAGACATAAATTTCTCTACATCTAATGTCAATCATCTCATTAAAATGCTCTCAAAGGGTTTACTGGGTAGAAGAATTTATGAGGGAATGTTCATGATTTATATATAAAAGCAGAAATACTTTAAAATTTTATTATTTCACAGATGAGAAGTTGCAATGTCTAACATGTGCACAGGTCTAGAATTTGAACATGTTTTAATCACTATCTTACTCAAAGATTATGTAGTAAGAAAACACTTCTAGACCAAAACACCAGGTGAAGATCAATAAATATAATTGCAGTATTCTCCCAATAGACTTGTTTTGTTTTATGTATCATATATTTACTGGATATTTTGTGTTACAATCATATCTGTACCAATGTGCAGATTTTTCTAATTGCTTCTTTTTTTGTTATAATCTGAATATTTTTTGGTATGATAAGGTGCTTGGGAAATTGTTTAGGAAAAATAGAAGTCATTTGTTATGTACACTTGTGTGGTGATATCTTCACGCACAAAAATGTGTCTGACTAACACAATAAACTCACTTCAGGTGTGCTTTCCTGTACCATGCCATCACTTCACCTAGTGGGCCCTTTTCCGAAGGCTTGCAAAAAAGACCTTTTTCCCAACTGAAAAAAAATATGCTCATAATACCCTCTGTGAGTTGTGTTCAATCATCCAACAATCACTCATGTTCCTCAGAATATTCATGGTAATTGTTACATATTATTATATATATAATATTATATATTATATATATTAACAAACATATAGGGGAAAAAAGCAATATTTGTAGCAGGTAGAAAATGGTATCTGTGAGAGAGGAAAGGACACATACACCTGGGAAGTGAAGAGAGATATCTGGGGAATGGGACTCCAGGGAAGTTATGACCTTAGATAATGTGGTCCCGGTTGATAACACAGACAAACAGTGACTAGAAAGCTGAAGGAAGAGAGAGGGGCAGCTAAGGAGTTGCACAAGGCAGTCTTGTCAGCTGAGAATATCTTTACCACTTAAAACTATAGCAACAAAACTTGTTCTTATGAGTGGAAACATATGAATGTGGTATGAAGAAAATGGGCTGTTCTTCCAGGATAACAACTTTCATTGGAAAAAAACACAAAGAGAGGGTAGTGGGGGAAGGGGCAAGATGAGTCTCCAACTCAAAAGCAGACTCTGGCCTTTCAGTGTTCCCAAGATAAGAAAAGCTCAGCAGGTCATCCTCTGAACAAAAAGAGGGAAATGGGCTCTTAAGAAAGTGAGTAGCACAGAGACACTGTTGAAATGGAGCCATTAGCTGCTCAATAAGTTGGAGAAGAAAAGGTATGAAGTAAGCCCTCACCAGAGCTTACCACTTTAAGAAGGCCTAGTGAGCAAGGGGAGGGCACACTGAACCTAGAAACTAACAGTGAGTAAGACAGGCCAGATTCTGCTCTTCAAACCTGAGGACAGACAAAGCTGGGTCTCTGCGGGGGGGGAAAAAAGAGAGTGGTGAAGGAATGTCAGGGAATCAGAAGAAGAGCCCTCACCTCACCCCTCAGCAAGGTCCAAGGATAACCCAGCAACTCCAGAAGTCAGAGCCAGAGATCTCTGAGTAGAGATTCTGATGTGCCACAAAGAGAAGAGAGAGGCTAAGTGTGAGCGAAGCAGACACAGGCTCTTCCAGCAGATGGAAATATGACAAGACCCAGGGATTTGCAAAGAGAAGGAAAATGTAGAACCTGGTTTTTCAAATCTCTCATTTTCATTTACATTCTGAACAGCTTTGTATCCTATTAATCCAGAGTAAGGTAAATCAGACCCTGAAGCCTGAAAACTTTGAGTGTACAGCACAGGGTACAGCTTGCTAGTGTACCACAATCCGAGAAAGAAGGTTTAGAGCCCAGTGATAATGCCTCTGTCAACTTAAAATGGTTTTATGAACCTCTGTACTCTCCATAA